>APFE031501409.1:0-11572 GCA_000404065.3 Pinus taeda
TTTTCTCAGTTATGATATTTTATTTTCCACAACATGTTTTTATTTGTGCAGATTGAAGTAGTGGAGTGTTCATCATTTGTCATAAATAAATTTACAAGAGAAGAATAAATTGCATAAGTTAGGAGAATAATACCCAATAACTACAATCATGGAAATTTCACATTGTATCAGAGCGATGTTGGTGCAAATCAGAGAGATCGGTGCACTGAAGAGAAGATCCAGTCCAGAGGGTTTGTCACAAAGAGTTTGTAGGGTAAATCAATGGAAAGTAGATTTAGCCAAGAGGGTGTGAAGTAAAACGTTTGTGCAAGAGTAAATCAACATAGTTCCTAGAAGAGAAAGCATGAGGGTTTCGTAACTGAGTTTATTAATTTCTCTAGTTTATTTGAGTTTGCAGATATTCTAGAGATGGTCATAGTAGAATTGAGAAATTAGAATATGTTGGATGGAGCCTCCAAATTTGGTATTTAGAAGGCTAGGATGTTGTTTCTATTGGAAAGGCACAATCTGAAGGAGCTTGCTACAAAATTTATTGTTATGCCAACATATCCCATCCAGTTTCATGAGTACAGGAGGAACAACACCAAAGCTAACAGGATAATTCTTAATGGATTTAGTGATCACATCTTTCCACATATCGTAGAGAAGGGGAACAATGAAGGAGGTGTTGGATGCCATCGCCAAGCTATACCAAGATCTGTCATACAATAGGAAAATGATCCAAAAAAAAAAACTAAGAACCATGGAAAAGATAAAGCCACCTATTTCAATAGGATGCATACTATTAGAGATGAAATTACTGCATTTGGATAGAAGCCAACTGATGATGAGCTAGTGTGTATAAAACTCAATGTGTTTACCAAGGAATGGCGTACGTTCATCTAGGTGGTTTTTGGGCAAAACAAGCTTCCATATTAGGATTACCTATGGAGTGATTTCACTTAGGAGGAGTTGAGGCTTAACTTAGTTGAGGGCACTACTAGTAGTAGTGGAGAGGCAACAAATGTGAAGGAGGAGCAAGAGAATGTTGCTCTTGCAGGAAAAAGAAAAGCAAAGAAGGGTCCCAACTAGCGACAAGACTTAAAAGGAGAAAAGAAGAAGAAGGACATGTCGAAGGTCAAGTGTTTTGGTTGTGGTGAACTTGGTCACTATGTTAGCCAATGTCCTAAGAGGACAAAGGAAAAGAAGAAGAAACAAAAATAAGCTTCTATAGAGATCGAGGATTTGTCTTCCAGACTGGAGGATTAATTCACACCTATAGCAACATTATCCTCAAAAGGAAGATGAGTATGACACTCCAGTATGCTAGATTGGGTAGGGTCTGATGAATAAGTAGCAAGGAAATATAGATCATAGCCCAGGAGGGCTTGATTAGTAGATCTGATCCAGTTATTATGTATGTGATTATTTAGTTGGATAATTACTTTTACTATGGGAGCCCAAGTATTAATGTAGTGGTGAGATCGAGACTCGCTATCATAGTGATTTAGCAATGTGAAGGTAGCGTAGGGGCATCAACAATGTGAGAAAATAGTAGTGTTGCGATAGCATGGTGGACAATGATTGTCAAAGGATTTTATTCATAGAGATTTATAGGTTCTCAGTGGAAAATGGAGATATATTTACAGAGGTAAGATGTAGTCTCCTCAGTAGCGCGAGTTGACTAGAGCAGAGGGAGTTGCTAGAGAAATGAGGTAATTTTCTAGTTAGATTGATTTACAAAGGATAAGTAGTTCCTAGTTTAACAATTCGATTTCCAATGGAGGTTGAGTTATTCTCTTAACAGTGTGAGTTTGTTAGAGAGGAAATAATAAATTATTGGTATGCAATTGCATAGGTTGATTCAGGGTCCCAGGGGAGGGTGAATTACTTTGGAGGGGTCGAGTTGCTTTGAAGAGGTGAAATCAACTAGTAGAAGTGAAGGAATACATTACCAGAGGTTTTTTAATTTACGACATCTATTTGGAATATTTTCCAATCACAGATGTTGGACACCACTAGTATAGATAAATTTGGCTATTGCATGTTCCCAGATATCGACAGGTTGTGGATATTCTCACGCAGGCCATGGGTAAGGAAAAGTTTGTCTACTTTAGTGATTAATTGAGGGAAATTGATTTTTCTCTAGATACTTATGGAAAAGTCACTTGATGGAGTCAAGATGATCTTACCGATCAATTGAGATTTGATCATGGTTGTTGAGAGTCCAACAAGTGATTATAAGAGAAGGTTGACGAGGTTTGGAGAAGACACAAGAGGGTTGAGCAGTTTGACTTACCTAGTTGCAGTGATTTAACAAGCGTGCAGTTGAAGCAAATGGAGACATAGAAAAAATGGTTTTAGCAGAGATTTTGGAGAAGGATTCTAGAGAGGATTTCCTCAAATTTTCCAGTGTTTGAGTGACAAGAAGAGGAGGAAAAAATTATCTATAAAGGACATCAAAAACAAGTATTGCGAGTAGTTATCTTGACAATGTGAGTGGTAATGGTAGAGGAGCTGAATTCAATGAGCTAGTGCCAGATCTATCATATTTAGGAAGAGCGAGTGGGCCAGGAGTAGTCTTGGAGGAAAAAAAACTTGTAGGAGACACATTATCGAGGTTGTATGAATTTCTTGAAGCAGGTAGTGCGAGTAGCCAAAGGGGGGGTGAGTTTACTAAGAGAGGCCAGATTGAGTTGCAGAGGGAGATTTTGTGTCTCGAGACTATTTTTTCAATAAATATTATTATTCATTAGATCTTTGCCAGTATCAGGAAGGAATATCATTACACTCTCAAATTGTTAAAGATTAATAATAATAAAACCCTCATTAGTTGCACTGGTTTTCCCTTCTTGGTTTTTCCAAGGACAATTGTCCAAAAATATTAGTGTCCAATTTTATTTTGTGTGTGTGTGTGTGTGTGCATTATTTCTTTAGTTCCAATATTTTATTTCTGCGACATATTTTTATTTATGAAGATTGCAGTAGTGGATTATTAGAAGACAATTAAACTCCATAAGTTAGGAGAATGATACCCAGTAACTCCAACCGTGGAAATTTCACAGGGACTTTTGTATACTCATTTCTTTCTTTGAGAATTGTCTTATTTTCCATAACTTGGACAAAAATTGATGGACTTGATGGGGAAGGAAGGTTATCATTACAACATGGAAGAAACTTTTCATTAGAGTCACCATATAGATCTTCATATAATTTTGGGATCCTTTTACTAGATTCTATTGGGAGGCAGTTTTACCATGAAGGCCCATGTTTTAGCCATTGGTTGTGAGGAAAGTATTCCATCATATTCTAGCGCAAAACTGACATTTTATGTTGAAATTGTAGCAAGGAATGGCTTCTTTAGCTTGCACCTTAGTCAAATATGCTAATTTGAATTCAATATCATAGATATTTGAGTTAGATATCAATTAACACGTGTGATGTGGCCTATCACTAATTTATTGTCATTTAATTCGAGTTAAATTGGTTTTAGTGAGTTGTGCACTAGTTGATTGCTAAAATTTAGCAATCTAATTGAATTTAATCTATTGTCTGTCAGTTAACTAATCTCTAGTTCTAGAATAGAGATATACTTGAGTTTAGTTGAGTAGTTTGAATTTTTGTTAACTCAACTAACTCTCAATTAACTTGTTCTAGCTGCTAAAATTATCTCTAGTAGGTCATGCAATTCAAATTGCCTATTGATATTAGATGAAGGTGCAATTATATTTATTCATTGTACAAAGGTTTTTGTGTAGAGGCTTGAGGATCAAGCAAATCAAGTTCTCTTGGGAATTGTGCATGGAAATAGGAGAAATTCTTATTTTTTAGGGGCAAAACTGCGCTAGGAAATAGGAGGCTCCTAGCAGGAATTATTTTCCTAAGTTTTGGGAAATTCTTGTAGAGAGTTGATCAGTATTGCAGGAAGCTTCAGGCTTGAAGCATATTCTTTTTAATAGATCATATTGCTCAGTTGATTTGATACAAGCAAGAGGGGTTTTTCCTAGTTAGGTTCCCTAGATAAATTTTGTGTTCCATGTGTGATTATATTTCTATTCATTGTTTTCTTTCCACATAATTTTGGGAGAGAAATCTTGTGTCTTTTGAAGATCAGTTTTCTCTCATTAGTAGTTGCAAGGCTTCAAGGATTCTCTACATGGTATCAGAGCCAAAAACAAGATAGAGACTAATTTCCTTGATCATATTAAAAGCACATTGAAGAGAAGGTCAATTAATGCAGGAATTCTACAAGTGCAGGAATCATGTCAGTCTATGGTTTGAGGAAAAATCAAGCCCTAAGAAGAGTGATAGTGGCATCCAATATGTCACAGATATAGGGAAAATCTGAAAGGTTGGACACTGCTCACAAACATAGTTGTGAACAATGAATTTCGTATGCAGTATGCAACAACTTAAAGACATCAAGTACATTACGCATGAAAGGAGCCATGGATTATTAGGAGATAGATTCATGAAGCCATAGTTTAGAGAAGATCCATAAGACCCTATGTGCAGACTTCTTAATAAAGCTAGAATGTTTTTAGTGGGAAGATCAGTGAGCCAAAGTTTAGTGACACAAAAGGAGCTGTGATCATATTAGATAGTGGTAGATTGTGGAGCTAGAGATGCATGCCTTTAGAGGGAGCAACTGCATCAACAGAGAACTTGGTAGAGTTGAAGATTTATCTAAGTGGACAAGGTTATTCAAAGAATCCCTTCCTTACTAAGAGGAAGTGTTGAAATTGTAGAAAGGAATGGCTTCTTTGACTTGTGCCTTAGTCAAAGATGCTAATTCAAATTCAGTCTCATAGATATTTGAGTTAGTTGTCAGTTAACATGTGTGATGTGGCCTATCACTAGTTCATTGTTAGTTAATTTGAACTAGATGGATTTCGGTGAGTTGTGTGCTAGTTGATAATGATTGCTAAAATTTAGCAATCTAATTGAGTTAACTCTAATATCTGTTAGTTAACTAATCTCTAGTTCTAGAATAGAGATAGACTTGATTTTAGTTGAGGAGTTTGAATTTTTGTTAACTCAACTGATTCTCAGTTAATTTTTTCTAACTGCTAAAATTAGCTCTAGTAGGTCATGCAATTTGAATTCCTATTGAGATTAGATGAAGGCACAATTGTATTTATTCATTGTACATAGGTTTTTGTGTAGAGGCTTGAGGATCAAGCAAAGGAATTTTTCTTAGGAATTGCACAAGGAAATAGGAAGCTCTTAGCAGCCCTTATTTGCCTAAGTTTTGGGTAATTCTTATAGAGAGCTTATTAGTATTGCAGGAAGCTTTAGTCTTGAAGCAGATTCTTTGTAATAGACCAGATTGCTGAGTTGATTTAATACAAGAAGGAGGGGTTTTTCCCAGTTGGTTTACCCAGATAAATTTTGCGTTCTATGTGTGATTGTGCCTTTATTCATTATTTTCTTTCCGCAAAATTTTGGTAGATAAATCTTGTGTCTTTTGTAGATCAGTTTGCTCTCATTAGTAATTTCAAGATTTCAAGGAGTTTCTGCATTTTAATTCCTCCACAAATGAGGAAATTCTCACCCGAGGTGTGCCAAGACTTCTTAAGTGTTAGAGGGGATTTAAAACAGTGTCATGATTCATATTATTAAATGCATTATTCATTAGTTGATTAAATATACTGGAAGTCCCAAATAACCTTGTGCACAATATACAATCATTTAGAAAACTATCTAATAAAGCATTACAATTATTTTAAAGGAGATACATAACATGAAACATTCAATCACTAAACATATAAGTATAGTCCCGCAACACTCACATCAAGAAATGAGCCATTACAATACAGATCTACAAAATTGTGTAATATCTACTCAAGATTATGCCAAAATGAAACAAAGAAAGTTTGGATTACATTCACAATACATGTAACAAGACTCAAATCTCATTTCGACAGTATGTCAGCATAACTCTCCTTATTGTCTCTCTTCGCTTGATCCATGTACCTTTTATAGATTTTCTCCACTATTTTTATCCTGCTCACTTGATCTACTCCAACTTGATCCCTTTGACAAAATCCAAGTGTTTTGGTCCACTCCCACTTTGATTCCTTCAAACTTGGTATCTCGATCCTTCTTCTATGGCCTTGACATGTCCTGAGGTAATCGCTTTATTTCTCAACTTGTTGCTTTCTTCCTTTCTGGTCCCATTTTCTAGCCTTCCTTTCCATCTACTCTTCCCTCTTTCGATTATCATCCTCATGGCTCATTTATGGAAACAAATTATCAAAACCATCCAAAACGTGAAGGACCCAAGAGGCCCTGACCATAGTCTATTGACTCGCCCTTGAGTCAATCCTTTGTTTTCATGCTTGGTCCTTCTTGCAGTTGTGCAACTACTGTTGACACTCTTTCTCCTTGTTTCGTTGCTTTTCATTAAAATGAAGGACCAAACTTCGGTACTTTCTGTAAGGTTTCAACTTTGAAAATGTGGTAGTCATCCATCGCATATTTCTAGGTGGCAAGTAAATTAGTATCATGCTCATTGAATTGAGTGGTAGTCTCAACAATTGGAAGTAAAGGTTGCAAGGAGAGCAAGGTATTTCACTAGATGTCTGCATCATGATTTAGTTTACAAAGCTTCATAAATTTAGTTTTGGTGATAGGATGAATTTCGCGAATAAAAGTCTAACTATATGTGAGTCCTCCTCTAACACATGAATTTTCTTATTTTGATGATGCTGGAAATATGCCAACAAAGGGGGTCTCCCTTATGTGAAGTACTAACTAGACCTCACATTGTTTCGAGCAGAATCCTCATTCGGATAACAGGCTTGACCACCATTATTCTTAGAGATTTTCATTGGCTATAATTATCAACACAAGAGATTATGCAAGCAATATTTGAAACAAGCAAGTTGACACTATGAAGCATAAAATTGTAATGTATGTAAGGTTCTTCCATGAACAGAGAGAAAGAGTGGGCCTTTACGAGAAAATTATTCTAGTAAAGACATACAAGAGCATTGAAACAATCGTTATTTAACCTGAGAAATAGTTCACATAGAAACAATGATCATGAAAGCAAGTAATGATGCACATTCAAATATATATACACTAAAGCTAACGAAATAGTTCATTTTCTCTAGTATGTATGAACACAAACATATACCACAAACATTAAAATAATTGCCTTAAAACATCCACATACATGCATGAAAGTGCGTCAACTCCAAGAGCTTCAAATATTAAGTGAAAGTTCCAAAATACACAATTACAATGTTGCAGCACCAGCCCCAATAGTGGAACTTTAAGTCACCACCTGCTCCTCCAAAGAATGATCTTCTCTCATATGCCAAGCTAGAGAAGCCAAGGTGAAAAGTCATTTTGCTTGAGCTATGAGGGTTTAATTATAACAAATGAGGTGACTATTCACCTCCCATGTGACTCTTGACCTCCCTCATGACTCTTGAGTTTCCATGTGACTTTTCAAATTCATATGTGACCTTTGAGCTTCTACATGACTCTAGGAATTTCTAGTGACGCTTCACATTCCATGTGGGACTCTTGGGCTTACACATATTTTACATTTTCTCATTTTTGAAATTACGATATTACGTTCCAAAAATTGAAGCAAAATACATTGACAAGATGTGACTTTTATGATGATACTTTGGGAAGCCATGACTTGGCAACAATGACATAAGACTTAATTGTAGTGTATCAATCCCAATCTCTTCCTTTTGCTTCTATGTCATCAACTCTTCATGATAGATTTGAATTGTACTTCATCTTCACCCTTCAAAGAGTTTGGATAAGTATTGGAACCTTCTACGTCAACATCAGTTTGCATCTCTCTGTCATGGTCCAAGATTCCCTTACTCCTGCATGGTAGCATATTTGTGTCTTACCTCCACAAGCACCCTTCTTGTAACCTCTTCTTGATGACCTCCTTGATCATCATCTTTCCCTGATAGGATGATAGAACTTGCAAATGAAGTTCACTCATGACAAGACAACATCAACCCCAAAATCACCTAGTTTATCATGTTCATGCAAGGTATTGGCTATGATGGAATGTTGCACAAGTAATGAGAGGAGGGGCCTAGGAATTGCACAAGTTGCCACTGCAGGGAGCCAAGGCATGACCCTATTTTCCAATGGGATTGCTTAATGTTCAGTAAAGGGAAGGTTCATCAAGACATTGCACATGGGAAAGTGTAGAGGATGAGATTCACATTCTTGCTCCCTGAGAATGTGCACTGCACAGTGCTCAAGGAAGGGAATCCAAGGATTACGTAATTGACCAAGGTATATAAAAAGGGATGACCCCACTATCCATTATAAATGAACAATGCATAGTGAAGGTGGGGTTGGTGAAGTGGACTTCTCAGTTGAACACTGCAAGCAGTCATTGGTTGAGTTAATGTGCTCTAGAATTGCATAATGCGCAGTTTGAAGACATTGCCTTCTACGATTGCATAGTGTGCAATTCCAGGAGGTAAGAACTTCATCATTGCGGCTTACAATGCATAGTGCATAGTATACTTGGGGTTGAGGATTGGTCATTGATTTCACAAGTTGTGACGACAAAGAGAGCTCCAAAATTGACTATGTGTGGGATCAGTGAGACAAGAGAGTAAGAGTAAGAGCATACAACAAGTCCTAAACATAGTCACACACACATATACAACCAAGCACATCACCAAAATATATACAACACCCAAAATCAACATGTATACAGTGAAAGAACAACAAGACAACACTTATCTCCAAGTGTGACACAAGTGTTGATGACAAAGAGAAAGTGTGCAATACCTTGAGAATGGGTCCAATGCATGTCCCTATGATAGATAGGATCTACTAATGAAATAGAATGCACTCGAATTTCCTCTAAATGTGTGCAAAAGTGCTCTTAGGATATGTGAAAACAAGCAAAGAAACACATGCATGAGTGAAAGAAACACATGTGAAAACAAGAGAAAACACAAGTGACACATACAATAATGAAAAAAAGGAAAAGTGAAACTTTCAAAAGATAGAGCATACAAAAATGACACATATAATAACAAAAGAAAGCATAAGCGAAACTTACGAAAAAAAATAAGTGACAATTGACAAACTCACTTAGAAGATGGGGGATTTGCAACCATGAGTGAGAGAATTCTCCTTGTAATCCAAATGTGCACAGATCTCAAAAGTGAAAGATGAATGTGAGAATGAGATCTAGAATGAACTATTTACATAGGGAGAGCATACATGCAAAGAGAGTGTTAGCTCTCGATTTTGACCCTTCTTTATCGTACCTATTCCATCATTTTACCATCCTTAATCACTATATTCTTATCATATTTACCACAATTTACCTATTTTTGCACACCAAGGTAGATTAATTATGTTTTTTTATAGAGTTTTTAGTAAAAATTGAGCATTAAAATTCATTTTTGGCAAAAACAGAATTTCCCGTAATGGCTTTATTAAATTCATATGTGCAGGACACTTAGGAATGGACTTTAAGGCATATTTGAAAACTACAAGAACCAAGGATGGAGGGATACCTATTGTCTCACTCTAAATCAGTTAGAACAGGCTCAGTCAACACTGGTCAAACTTGACTAGTCACACAGGAAATCCCCTGATTCAGGGGCAGTTTTGGGATTTTGTGGGATTTTTCCATATTTTGTGTAACAAAGAGATGAGCTCGACATTATGAGATGGAATAGGACTCTTGTTAGTTGTTACAACAATTATAGCTAATATTGTTATATTTTTAGCCTATTTAAGCAAAACTACCAAGCAACTATGGATATATTTTGACTATTATTTTTTGAATACAATTGGAGACTTGCCTTCTATTTCTTGTACATACATTTCTGTGTAATGTGAATGGTGATTTTTTGTAGCTGACTGATGCAGGAGCATCAAGGGTATTTTTTTTTATTTGTAAATATGTTAGAAAAGGGGGTGTGACAACTTTTAATATTTTATTTAATTTGTTATTTTAAATAAAATAGGAGAGTGAGGATTTTGCAAATATCCTTTTATTAATTAAAAGGATATGAGAGAATTTGGGTAGTTAAGGATATAAAGGGACAAGATTGTAGATAATAGGATTTGTTGAGATATTTTAGTGATATTGAGATATTAAGGGGATTGAGCATTAAATTAGATCATTTTTAAAATTGTATAAATTCATTAAGCCTCAAAGGCATGGGGAGGAGATTGTGAGTTGTAGAGAGTGTTTCTGCTTGGGAGCCTTTGGGCAATTTGCAAAGGGCCAGCGAACTAGAATATCGGGCCAACAAAAGTTTGTAAGTCATTGTTTTGTTTCAGATTATACATACATTAGTTGATTGATTGAGAAACTGTTTATTTGATTTCTAAAGTTCATGGCATTGTTGAATTAATGAAGAAATGATCAATGGGCTTGAATTTACATTGATTTTGTGTGGAAACCGCAATGTATAATAATTGAGTGTAAAATGGCATTAAATCTCTGCGTAAAGGATGTATTGTAAGGCATTGAGTTTGTAGCTTGGTGTGGAACTCTGTATGTAAAAACTCTGTTCTGTCAGGGTCGCTGGTTATTGAGAAAACCTTGTGTAATTCAATGACATCAATAATGGATGGATTTCACTGTTGCATAATGTGTTAAATGAACTGTAAACCATCAAAGGGTTGTAGCATTGCTTTGGTGCAGATTTGAATAGTCGATGTTTAATGGTGTTAAAAAAAACTAATGCAAAACTGTCTACCTGTCAATTGCGTTGAATTGGGTATGAACAAATTGTGAATCACTACTATTAATGTGTTGGTCTTCTGTCCAAGAATAAAGGTTGACATGATATATGACCACGTTATTGAAGCTGTTTTCAGGAGAACTTAAAATTGCATTGGTTCTGTATTAAAATACATAGTTGTTGACGGTGCCAGTGGTATTGAGTGGCATCGTTTGTATAAGTCGACATTGAGAGCATGAATATAAAACTTTGTTTCGGCTTGTAAAATCAATGGAACTTGACATACATAGTCTTGTTTTGTAATGCGACTATGTGAGATGGAGGTTGCTGGAGTATTAATTCATATATGAGTTAAACTGATGTTCTAAAAAAAACTAAGTGCAGAATCGATATCTCTTAATCGAATTTCCATTTGAATGATTTTACTATATGACAAAGGTGCAGGTTCGAAATCCATTCGATGGCAATGTTTGAAATCCGGTTCAGAATGCGTTCCCTCCGTGGTGTTTGAAACTATGTGGAAGCTGCTAGTTAAAGCCCAAAAGTTTTGAAACAATTTGTTTACCAATCGATTGAAGGTACATTCTTTGCATAATTGTTACAAATTGGAATAGAATTGTGTTACTTTTCCAAGTCTACATGCAGTGTCAGGGCGGATCGATGGTAAGTTGTATAAATCAGAAGCACCGATATTGAGACAAACCAATCAGATGTTGAAAGCGACAGTCAGTGAATGTGAACACGGCGTTGTTACTTTGGGTTTGGTTTGATTAAAATGTAAATGGTGTCAGAAGCCTGTGGATTCGATAGTGTATTGATGCATTGAGTTTTAAATGTTGTTAGTGTTGAATTGAAACGGTATTAATACAACTCGAGTGTAATGT
>APFE031501412.1:0-72137 GCA_000404065.3 Pinus taeda
CTTTCCCATATACCAAGAAGTAAGGGGAGGTGTTCATAGAGGGGTTTGGCATGACTCAGTTAGCCCATAAAGCATTTACCAAAGCAAAGTACTAGTTTTGCTGCTCAGAGAATATGGTCTTTTTTATGATGCAAATTAGGTTCTTAGTTGTGGATTCAACAAGACCATTCCCTTGCGGATAATAATTAGCTAAATGTTTCAATATAATACCATTTTATAATGTAAAATCATAAATTCTTAGCGATGAAAAGTATGATTTATTTTAGAAAACAAGTGAAGTAGGAATGTTGACACTAGAAATGATGTTTTGCTGAAGAAAATTTATGACTTCTTGATCATTCACCTATTTCAGCAGAACAACTTCTTCCCACCACGTGAAATAATATGTAGCAGTGAGAATATAATAGTGCCACTTCAATGAATGTAGAAATATTTCTCCAATACTATCCAAGCCCCACTGTTTAAAAGGTTCTTCCACTCCAATGGGTTGCAATGGGACAACTAGATTTTTGTTTCTGCTGGTACACCTCTAACAGACTGGACACTTTTGGGCATAAGAATGAGCATCTATGAATAATGTAGGCTGGTAAAAGTCAATCTACATGAATTTATGCATTGTTTTGTTACCCAAAAAATGTCCCTTGGCTGGTCCATCATGGAGATCACAGAGTACTTTCTCTGAATCATGTGCTTCCAAACACCTGAGCAGTACTCCATTATGGTGCTTTATGAAAAGCACCAAATGCACTAGTTGGTAAGATAATACTTTGAGTCTGAGTGCCCTATTTTACTGTGTGGATAGATGGGAGGGCACATTGTTGTGCTCAAGGTATTACTGCACATCTGTGTATCAAGAGTTAATGACAGTAGTGGGGGAAGATTGCTCGACATTGTACGTTTCGATTTCTTACTCCCAACCTGAGATATATTCTTCTTCCTTTGTGTCCACTACTTCTGCTACTATTCGACATAGACCGTGGTCCTTGATTGTGTGAAATAGTTTGAATTCTAAGTCATATTCCTATAGACCATACATGCAGTTCACTCTCCTCTCACCCAACTCATGTTGTACAAACATTGATCTGACTATTGGGTGAGGAAAAAAGATAATACAATGTTTTTTTAGAAGAGAGGGTCAAAAAGGCTTCACAACCTTGTATACTGCATATGCCTACTTTTCAATGGTGGAATAATTGATTTCAGGTCCTTGAAGACTAGCACTCATGAAATATATATGCCACTCATTATTTTGATCATCCTTTTGTGTGAGCATAATGACAAGAGAAGTGTTAGAAGCAAAGGTGTAGAGAAAAAATCTATGTTAAGGTCTGGGTTGTATAATGCAGGTGCTTCTGCAATAGATTCTTTGATATGGGAAAACATGTCATTTTCCCTTCTATCCCATCTATATAATGCATCCTTCATTATCATCTTCTGTATTGGTTCAACAATTTGAGCGTAATCGAAAATGAACTTGTGGAGGAAATTAATTTTCCCCAGAAAGGACTGCATAACTTTTTTATTCACTAGGAAGGGAATCTACATGATTGATTTAACCCTCTAAGAGTCCACTTTAATCCCACTCTTAGCAATGATGTGGCTCAAGAGGTTACCCTCGGACACTGCAAAGATACTCTTCTTGGGATTAAGAGATGTCTTGTTCTTGCGAAATCACTCAAAAATTTTCTTTAAGTAGCGCATGTGATCTGATATTTGTTTGGAAAATAATGTAACATCATCAAGATAGACCACTACACTCTATCCGATATATCCCCCGAATGTGATGTCCATGGCACGTTGAAATGTATCACCAACATTAATCAACCCAAACAACATTCGCTTCAATTCGAATGTGCCCCACTTCGTGCGAAAGGTTGTTTTAAGTCTGTCAAGCTCTGAGACCAGAACTTAGTTGTATCCTAAATATCCATTAGAGAGAAAAACAATTTATGACCCCAATACTGTTTTCAATATCCACTCCATAGACAACACTGGGTAATTATCTTTGTTCAAGGAACGGTTAAAAATTAATATTTTGGAAATCAACACACAAGTGGATTTCCCCACACTTATTTCTTATTGGGACCAAGTTTGATACCCAAATGGAGTGTTGCACTTTATATATGATCCAAGAATCCAATAATTTCCTTAATTTCTTTTGAATAAGAGGTTCAAGTGTTGGATGTACCTTCCGTAGATTTTTTTGAATTGGCTTGGCCCCTTCTTTTATCGAAATCACATGTTGCATAATTCATGTGTCATAAGTTTTCAACGCATCGTACATCCATGCAAATACATCTCGGTATTGCCTAAACAAGAGGATAAAGGATTTCCCCTCTTGTTGTGTACAACAAGTACCAATATTTTCAAACTTTAGATTCTTTTCTGTTCGCAAATTGATCTGCTCGTATGACATCGTGAAACTATGGGTTTTAGCATTAACAGGTTCCTAGAAGCGGTTTTGCAGGTCATACATCTTTTCCAATGATACCATGCCTTTTGCCATGAGATTTCCTTTTCTTGAGCTAGCTGCATCCTGCAAGGTCCTTTCGTGCTCATCTTCATCAATTGTTGTGTCCTTGAAAACATCAAAATTTGTCATGAATTAAGTATTTATTGGTCATCATTGAAAATGCGTAAATTAACAATATTATTAGGTACAGATGGCTTATAAATAATTTCGGCAGAAAAATGCCCCTTAATAGTGAAAACCTAGCAACAACATTCTAGGAACAATCTTGGAATATTCTAGTGTTTGCATGGAAACTGGTGAAATGGGTGAAACTACTACCGCCTATTCGGCTGTTGGGTAAACTAAGTCCACCATATCTCTAATGGGAATCAAATGTCATACCTCTTTTTGATAGCTTTTAAGAAGAGGTGCCACACAATGAATGGTATCACATACCTATCACACCACAATTTCTAAGCCACCTACTACTTTTAGGATGGCAACATTGAGGTCAATGGCTCTTTGCATATCCAAGATAAGTTCCTCGTATTCTGCAGTTTTGTTCGTGCACTTGAAGTCCAAGCGACTAGAGATTAGATGTTTCTCTATAACGGGTCTATTAAAACAAAGCTAGATCTAAAGCCCTCTTGTGTTTTGGAACCATCAAAGTACAAATTCCACATATCATATGTACAAGGATGGGGAACCACACAGGCAATATTATTACTTTCACTAACTGTACAAATTTCATTTTCACCATTTGGACTAGGTTGAAGCTCTAACAGTGTATCTGGTGGGACTGGGGATGGTCGTGTGTTGACGGTGCTGGACTCACCAACATGTAAGGGGATCTCCCCAATAAGAAGTCCCAATTATACCTCAGATCGTTTGGTGTAGGAGTCCCAACAGTGGGTTGTATGGTAATGAATTGACCACAATTTCGCATAGAGGCAAGTAAGATGCCTCTATTGGTAGCAAGGGTGTGATAGTTGCAACAAGCCAAGGAAGGTGCATGAGAGGTTCAAACACACAGGGGTTGAGATGAGTGCGCCCCTTGGAAACCTGTGATAGCATGGAGTTAAGAAGGGAACACACAAGCAAAGATGCATCACAACAAGGCAAGTTAGCTAGCAATCCAAAGTGATGGTTAAACCAATAGCACGTTTCAAAAAGATTCAAACATACATACACAGAAAATTCCATACATGCATGTGTAAGCAAAAAAATACATATATCATTTAAAGTAAACTAGATAGCATAGAATACAATACAACATATGCATGAAATTTGTTTTCTCTTTTATATTAATAAGTGTAAATTCCATTCATACAATACACCCATGTCTAACCACTAGTTCTGGCAGTGGAACATTACAGCCACAACCACCTGCTCCTCCAAAGAGATATACTATCTCTGCGCAATGGAGAAGCCAAGGCTTGTTACAATATTGTCCAAGCTCTCTCTAAGATAGTCCTATCGGAAGCTTGGCTAACCAAAAGCCTTTACAATGAGTTATGAGGTTCTATTTATAGCAAAGGGTGGGGTGACCCTTGACATTCCCCTTCGTGACAGTTCATCTACCCTCATGACTCTTCATCTACTCGATGACTGTTACATCCAACTATTGACACTTGAACTTCCACTTGACAAGACATTACATTACAATGCACATGTGCCCATGTGAGACAAAATCACTTGAGAAAGCCATGCAAGACATCACTGGCACTCAGTCCATTGTGGTGAGACCAACTCTTTGACTTGCTGGTGATGGTGAAGGTGGTGAGTTGATGCCAAGATTGGTCGTCCATGATGGTGTGCATGCGCTCCATGGTGACATCTTGTTGAAGCAAACTCTTGCCTTCGTTGCATCCTGGTGCACAGGTATGGCTCCTCCATCCAACTCATTTTCTAGCATGTGCATGGTCTTCTTGGGTGCGACCGAACTAGAAACACACTGATGCATAATGTCTGTGTTGATCTTCTAGTGTGTGTTGGTGGTCATGCAAATCAACTGTCAACTTCATGTTCAGCTCTAGTCATACTTTCTTCCTGTCTTCACCTGGTGAGTGTGCCATATGGGTTGGATTGCATGTGTACACATAATGACATGCATGCTACTGAATTCCCTTGCATGCGATCAACCACACCACTCACCATGTATGCTCTGTGCCAGCTACTAGGATGGATCTATAACTTGTACGAGTGTAGTTTTATCCATCTCTGCGTGTTGTGCCCCATGTTGTACTTGTTCTTGCTGCAACTCATCCTCTTGTCTGTCCAGATCCTATTCTTCCTTGATTTGTTGCTTCATCACCTGCAACTCCTTCTCTGTTCTTTTCTCCACCCTCATGGGATTGGCTTGTCGCATTGTCACATCATAGCCTCAATCTCCAAAGTTTCCTTCATCACAAGTGGATCTTCTTGAGCTTGCAACTTTGTTCTACCTCTATGTTGTCAACAACATTCCTCTTGCATTCTTTGCATGTAGGTGTACTGCCTTCTGCTATAGCTGACAGTGATAATCATTGTGATGTTTATCATTGTGATTCTACTACCATCTTATCTTGTTGTCCTCGTCTATGAAAAACTTGATGTCTTCATAGTTAGGAAATCTCATAGACATTGGCTTGGTTGTAACCCACGTTGTTCTCTCAATGGTGTCCTTTGACTATGTGCTCCTAAAGGCCATTGTACTTGTGTTGCTGAGAGGAATATGAAGACATGTGATACCCGGAGACATGGAAACACTCATGGCAAGCAATCTGTCAGTCGAAAACAAAACAAACTTGAGAACTGACTGGCAACATACTTGGATGACTGATGATGAAAGTATTGCAATTTCCGTCAGGAGGTCGGGAAAATAACTGCAAAAAATGTGCAAGGCACATTCTGGGTAGTCAGGAGGCTGACTGACTGCTGGAACTGTGCAATGCACAGTCCAATTTGGCCTGTTAAGGACCGAAACTGTACAATTTGCAAGTTTAGTCAATAGTGACATGCAACCAACAAACTGCATTGTGCAGTTTCTAGGGTCAACAGGACACTGCCTCCAAGAATTGCGCAATTGAAGCCTGGAGGTCAGTGCCTGGCTAGACTTACACAATTTCCAGAGGGAAGGCAAAGCCTTCGTTTCCGAAAATGCACAATGCTAGCTAGGAAAGGTGGCCCAGTCCGACCAACAGATGATTGAAAACATAAGAAGTGTGAATATATGATGAGATGATTGCAAACGAGAGTGAATGATCATTCATGCAGATAGAGAGTGCAGGATTCAAAAATTGGGAAAGCATGCATGTGTGTGAAGCGAGTTGCCGCAATGGTGACTATCCATGCAAAAAAATTCCATGCATGTGACAGTAGTGAGTTGTAAACGAAAACTGACGTGGTGCTAGTACAAGCTATTATGTATCAAAACAACAGCAAGCGCTCGCTGAAATCAAGTAGACAATATTCATACGAAGCAAAACAAAAAAAAGTTTTAGAAATGCAGCGCGAGACCTGAAAAGTAGGCTTACCACAAAACAATGGAGTTGAATGTGCCAACTACTCCTAGATGCAATGTGGGATGTCAGAGCTGCAAGGTTGATGTGAGGAATGATCTTTGCAATGTCCAGTTGATTAATTTTGATAAGATCGAGCTTGTGACGCGCATGCCACAAATTTAGGAAGAGAAACACTTGGTGGGAGGTTTCTGAAATGATCCTTGCATGCAACCTCTAGCTGCTAAAAGTAGATCCCTAAACCAAGGGATTCCTTTGCATGCTACATTGGGAGGAGTAGCCCATTCATGCAAGTCATTTTTTCTCGGTCCCGAGGGGAACCGGTCAACTCAACTACACATGCAAGAATCTGCTCAGTTGGGAGGAAAAAATGTGCATTCCTGGGAGGGAACTAGGCTGCTTGCCCAGAGGGATTGTGCAATTTATAGGCAGAGCAGCTGACTGCTTCCCAGGATTACGCAATTTCTGGGTTGAGGAGTCCTGCTAGGAGGAATTGTGCAATTTTCTCAATGAACAATGACAAGGAGAATTGCGCAATTCTGGAGCTTAGCAGGCTGTTAGAAAGAAATGCGTAATTTCTGGAGGGAAGGCTAATTACCCTCCAGAATTGTGTGATTTCTTAAGGGAGCTACTCAGCCTGCAGCTGGACCAAGTCTAGTGAAACAGCCTGTGAGGGGGATGTAACAAGCTTTGATGGACAAGCTTTCATATTGCAAGAAAATCAGTGAAGCTTGTGTACTTGACAAGGAAAGACATGCTACTATGAAAGGTTGGTAGGGAGGCTCCAAAATGAAGCTAAGGTAAAATTTTGGAGGGTGGTTGTAGCTATTACAACACTTGGTGACACACTAGTAGAACTCCAGTTCTTTGAATGGACCTTGTTCATGAAAAGCAAGTCTAACACCTTCGGAATTAGTGTTTAGTTCTCAGTTTTTCTTGGTTTCCACACTTGCCTAATTGTAAGATGTAACATCTTCCAAGCTCTTGGTTAATTGACACACATTCCAATCCAAGTCAACATATTTGTTTCGATTGGGGTTGAGGGGTTTATTGGTGCACAAGTAGTATAGTCATCAAAGCTTTAGTTTCATCTCTTGTGTTGCTCCGCTCCCAGCAGTCCTGGACAGTACCCCGCCAGAGTCACGCAGGAACACAAGCATCGCTCAGCTGCCAATGAGCCTGGTCAGTACCCCGGTCGAGTTACTTGCATAACCTCTCTGCGCAAAAAGCCTTTCTCTTCTTTCACCTTATTCATTTTCATTTTATCAAACTTTTTTCACTTTTTCATTTTTTTCATTTTTCATTTTCATAACTGTGCATAACACTTATTCATTTCAGAGGCAGTAGAGGGATCCTGACTTATTGAGAGTAGAAGAAGTTATTCCTTAGGAGAATTCATTTATGTATACTTCTGACATGTTTTTTAAGGGTTTCCCCCTCACCTTACTCTACTTGACTGAGCTGACAAGGATTAACCAAAAAAAAACCGACTAGAGTAGGAGATACTAGTTAGCATGCAAGCATTGTGTTCTCTCCAATATTCACTTTGAACAGTACATATTTTCCATCGACGTATCATGGACTGAAGACAACAAGTTCTTACATAAGAGAGAAAACAACAGATAACCAAATGTTGATAGTTGTACAATTCCTCTTGTACTTTAACAAGCTTGTTTCAAGAGTTGCACATGGTCCATGCGAAACTAACCTACGGGAAATAACAAGAAAACAAACCAAAAAGAAAAGAAAGAAGCAGAAGCAAAAGAGGAAGCAAAGTGAGTAAGAAAACAAACAAGCAAGCAAACAAACACAAAAAGAAAGTTTCAGACATGCATGCAAGCAAACAACTCAACATCAAACACTACTCCTACTTCTAAGCTAACAATGCATGGGTCATCTCACCTGAAGTGATACTTGCAATGCAGCCACCAGCGCATTGGTTGACCCATGTTGGTGAAGGCACGATTTGCAAACATCGCAGTTGTGCAAACCAGTAAGCATGAAATATATAATGATGAAGATGGACACACTTTGAGCTTACAAGCGACCACATAACAAAGATGAGTGAAAGTGCATGACATGCACTCAGTGGAGCTGCCATGGTGTTGCGCTACACTGCATGCAGATGTCAAGTGTGTGCATTCTCTAGACTGTGACATGCAAGCAAGCGTGAGAAAGGCATGCCAATTACATTGTGCATGTGTGCTTGTTGTGTAAGATTCCTCCAACACATGAGCCATGGGATCGTGTAGTTCGAGTGGAGGAAGCGAAAATTGGGTATCTGGTTGATCTTCAACGCAAAGCAAAGAGTGATGAGGGGCCTTGAGTGTTTCAAAAATTTCCTAACTAGAAGTGAAACCAACCTCAGGATAGTGAGGGCCTGACATAACAATTATCTTGGACTGAAGTGCCTCGATATTTTATGGGGTTTCGACTTTGTTGACAGATAGATCATCATAGACTAGTGTCTTAGATAGATTAAAAACAATTGAATCAATACTGTGATAAGAAGAAGAAGTAGAGAGATCACGACAACCAAGATCAGAAAATTCAAGATGTTTGTCGGCATCCTCATGAATTGATGAATGGTGCAGAGGGGTAGATGAGAAGAAAATATGCTCACCCTCTGTGTTTTCCGAAGTGACAGTTGACATATTGGATGGATTTTCGGAGGAAGATGTGTCCTCTCCACACTAAAATGGCATGCTAACATCCAACATGTCCTGTGAATGACTGAAAGTAGAAACATCTGGAAATGGGTTTTCACAGGGGAAATCAACAGTGGCAGAATCACAAGGGATGTCAGGATAAAGTGGATGAGGCGCAACTAGAAGGGAGTCATCCTTCACCGCAGGTTCTTATTTAGATTCACGCACACACTCATCATGAATGATGGCATAGGTTGGTTGCATAACACCAACTCCATCGAGAACTTGATCATCGTTAAAAATAGGTGAGGAGTCCGGAATGGAAGAGCCAATACAATCCAGATGACCAACAGAACGTGGGGACGGAGGTTGAGGGAACGAATCTACGTGACAACCAATAGGCTTGCAAGCCAAATCTGCATAGATATGAAGAGCAGGTGGGGTGGTAGGATGTGACAGCTCAACAGATGTGTGTGCATGATCTCCCACATCACTCTGCAGTGGTGGAGCTGTTTGATGAGGTAAGGGCGAACAATCACTTGTCATAGCAACTGTTCCTACTTGTGATTACGTAGCTCGATCACCAAAGTGTGATGAGCAGGGTTCAGATATGTGAAGATACTCAAATATTCCATAATGAAATTCCCAATCAATTTCATCTTTGGGAAAACGTTATGCAAGATTAGAAAAGCATGTGTAAAAATTATTAACACACTCATTGGGTACTTTTCATAATTTTAGAATTTCTTGATCGAGTGCTTTATGGTTAAAGTGATTGAAAGCATGGTCTATCTCTACAACCAGATGATCAAGAGAATGAATAGATTTTCCAGGAAGCATAGCACACCAGTGCATTGGGTTCCCTCAAAACGTGTAGATGAAAAACGCACAGGTCATGTATTCTTCAAATATTCCATGTCTTTCGCATGAGCCTACAATGTCGACCACGTGCCTAACCAAGGCTACATGGCCTCCACCTTCCTATGTTTTATGTAACAAGATATATGAGAGCTCTTCCGAGATTATGAAGTCGTTTCCATAAGACATACACTCCGAAAGAGCAACTCTGTAGTTAGTCATGATAGATATGTACAGATTCAAAATAGATGTGAGGACTTAGCTTCTCATCCGGCCCTCCTTCTAGCACGAGAATGTTGACGGTGTTGGACTTGCCAAGATTTAAGGGGATCTCCCTTGTAAAAAGTCCCAATTAGACCTCAGATTGTTTGGTGTAGGAGTCTTAGCAGTGGGTCGTATGGTAATGACTTAACCATGATTTTGCATAAACACAAGTAGGATGCCTCTATTGATAACAAAGGTGTGATAGTTGTAACAAGCCAAGAAAGGTGCATGAGAGGTTCAAACACATGGGGGTTGAGATGAGTGTGCCCCTTCGAAACCTGTGATAGCATGGAGTTAAGAATGGAACACACAAGAAAAGATGCATCACAACATGGAAGGCAAGTTAGCTAGCAATCCAAAGTGATGGTTAAACCAATAGAACATTTCAGAAAGATTCAAACATACATACATAGAAAAGTCCATATATGCATGTGTAAGCAAAAAAATACATATATCATTTAGGGTAAACTAGATAGCATAGAATACAATACAACATATGTATGAAATGTGTTGCCTCTGTTATATTAATAAGTGTAAGTTCCATTCATATAATACATCCATGTCTAACCACTAGTTCCATCAATTGAATGTTACATCCACAATCACCTTCTCCTCCAAAGAGATATACTAGCTTTGCGTAGTGGAGAAGCCAAGGCTTGTTACAATACTATCCAATCTCTCTCTAAGATAGTCCTATCGGAAGCTTGGCTGACTAAAAGCCTTTACAATGAGTTATGAGGTTCTATTTATAACAAAGGGTGGGGTGACCTTTAACATTCTCCTTTGCGACAGTTCATCTACTCTCATGACTCGTCATCTACTCTATGTCTATTACATCCAACTATCGACACTTGAACTTCCACTTGACAAGACATTACATTACAATGCACATTTGTCCATGTGAGACAAAATGGTTGGAGCAAGCTATGCAAGACATCATTGACACTCAGTCCATTTTGGTGAGACCAACTCTTTGACCTGCTTGTGATGGTGAAGGTGGTGAGCTAATGCTAAGCTTGGTTGTCTGTGATGTTGTCCATGCACTCCATGGTGACATCTTGTTGAAGCGAACTCTTGCCTCTGTTGCATATGGGTGCACTGGAATGGCTCCCCCATCCAAATCGTTTGCTAGCATGTGCATTTTATTCTTGGGTGAGACTGGACCGGCAACACACTAATGCATAGTGTTTGTGATGATCTTCCAGTGTGTGTTGGTGGTCATGCGCATCAACTGTCAACTTCATGTTTAATTCCAGTTGGACTTGCTTCCTGTCTTCACTTCGGGAGTGTGCCAGATGGGTTGGATCGGATGCGTATGCACAATGACATGCATGCTGCTGAATTCCCTTGCATGCAATCAACCACATCACTCACCATGTCTGCTCCATGCTAGTTGCTAGGATGGATCTATAACTTGGACAAGTACAGTTTCATCCGTTTATGCATGTTGTGCCCCTGATGTACCTATTCCTGCTACAACTCATCCTCTCATCTATGCATCTCTTGTTCTTACTTGAATTGTTGCTTCATCACCTGCAACTCCTTCTCTATTCTTTTCTCTACCCTTGCATGATCGTCTTGTCATGTCGTCACCTCATAGCCTCAATCTCCAATGTTTCCTTCATCACAAGTGGATCTGCTTGACCTTGCAAATTTGTTCTGCCTCTATGTTTTCAACAACCTTCCTCTTGCATTCACCGCATGTGAGTGTGCTACCTTCTACTACAGCTGATGGTGCTGCTCGCTGTGATGCTGCCACCATCTTAGCTTGATGTCCTTGTCTATGAACAACTTGATTTGTTCATAGGTAGGAAAGCTCATAGACATTGGCTTAGATGCAACCCACGTTGTACTCTCAATGGTGTCCTTTCACTCTACTCTCCTAAAGGCCACTGTACTTGTGACGTTGAGAGGCAGATGAACAATTTCAATACCTAGAGACATGGCAACACTCATGGCAAGAAATCTATTAGTAGAAAACCAAAACGAACTTAAGAACTGAATTGCAACATACCTATGTGACTGATCATGAAGGTCACATAATTTTTTCCGGAGGTCGAGAGACTAATTGCCAAAGTTGTGAAAGGCACAGTCCAAGCTATCAGGAAGCTGACAGACTACTAGACTATGCAATGCACAATCTAGTCTGGCTTGCTAAGGACTGAAACTGCACAACGCGCAATTTTAGTTAGCAGTGACATGCAAGCAGCAAACTGCATTACGCAATTTATGGGGCCAACAAGACACTACCTCTAAGAATTGTGCAATTCAATCCTGGATATTAGTGCATGGATAGACTTTCGTAATTTTCGAAGGGAAGGCAGATCCTTCACTTCCGGAAATGCGCAGTGCTAGCAGGGCAAAGCACGGTCTGGGCCAAGGCAGCCTAGTCCAGCTGACGGGTGACTGAAAACACAAGAAGTGTGAATGCATGATGAGATGAATGTAACAGAGAGTGAATGATCATTCATGCAAGAAACAAGTGTTGGATTCAGAAAATGGGAAAGCATGATTGTGTGTGAAGTGAGTCACTGCAACGTCGAATGACCATGCAAAACAATTCCATGCATGTCACAACAGTGAGATGTAAACGAAAATTGAAATGATGCTAGTACAAGCTAGTATGTATGAAAATGACACAAGTGCTCACTGAAATCAAGGAGACAACATTCATACAAAGAGAAATACGAAAAGCGCTAGAAACGCTACGCGAGACCTAAAAAGTGGGCTTACCCCAAAACAACTGAGTTGAATGTGCCCACGAATCCTAGATGCAATGTGCAATGCTAGAGCTACAAGGCTGATGTGAGGAATGAGATCTGTAGCATCCAATTGATGAGTTTTGATAAGATTGAGGTTGTGACATGCATGCCACAAATCCAGGAAGAGCGAAACTTGGTGGGAGGTTTCTAAAATGATCCTTGCATGCAACCTCCTGCTGCTAAAATTAGGTCCCTGAATCAGGGGATGCCTTTTCATGTTGTCTTGGGAAGAGGAACCCATGCATGCTAGTCAGTTTTTCTAGGTCCCCAGGGGAACCGGTCAACTCAACTACACATGCAACAGTCTACTCAATTGGGAGAAAAAAATGTGCATTTCTAGGAAGGAACTGGGTTGGTTTCCTAGAGGGATTGCGCAATTTCTGGGTAGAGCAGCTAGCTTCTACCCAAGATTGCACAATTTCTAGGCTGAGAAATACTACTGGGAGGAATTGCATAATTTTCTCAGTGAATAGTGAGAGGCAGAATTATGCAATTCTGGAGTCCAACAGGCTACCAAATAGAATTGCGCAATTTCTGGGGTTGAAGGCTGGCTACCCTCCAAAATTACATAATTTCTTGAGGGACTTGCTCAGCCTGTAGCTGAACCAAGTCTGATGAAACAAGTTGATTTGTTCTTTGTCATTCATACACATTTGGGATGCGAGTATGCAATTGAATATGCTTACTACGTTCCCCACACTCAGAGTCTCTTCGGTTATAGAAACTTCTTTCTTTTCTTCTGCAGACTTCATTTGCTCCTCAATCATTACTACATCAACAAGGTGCATATCAAGAATGTTCATGGCATCATTCCATTGTGGGCATGTTTTCTCAGAATGATATTCTTGATGATACAAAAAACATTGGTCTATTCCCATGCTTTCAATATTGAATACAACGTTTGAGCTCTACGTGGACTAAGCTGATTAGTTGATGCTACTACTGAAATTTTCATTCCTTCTAAATAGGTTGAACTTAGGAGGCTTGTTGCTCACAGTGGTCTCGCTTGACCTTTTTTTCAGTTCTGCCAACTCATTCGAAAGAGTCTTGACAATATGGGTCAAGCTCTCAAGATCAATAGTTTCTTTGTCTTTAGCCTTGCTCACAGAGGCCTGTGACCTTGTACTCATGTCTTTCGAGTGTTTGTCTAGTTCATCATCTACAATGACTCCAATCATGCACAAGTCCTTTTCAACCGCAATTTCCTCTTCATAATTTTTTATCAAAGTTTGTTTTGCAGTTCTCTTTACAAATTGTGCAATGCTGGTTGGAAAGGTAGAAGCGTAATAATTGATGATGATGGATTCATGAGGTTTAGTGTTTGCTGAGAACTTATTTAGAATACGGTTAAACCTCTTATTGAAATCTTTCACTTCTTCTTTTTTCTCCATCTTGAGATTGCCCATCTCTTTCAATAACATGGTGGGTGTCTTGTCATAAAAAAAATTCTCAAGGAAAATTTTCTTAAACCCCCTCCAGTTCTAGATGGAATTCAAAGGAATACTATGATACCACACAATTTGCTCTACCATCTATGGTACATAGAAGCAATCTACATGCAACATCATCATTGTGTACCTCAAGTTTTTCTTGCAAATGTAGGTAGAAGTTGTTGAGATGATCCTCTACCTTTACTACTCTGTAAGGGTCATACTTCATTAGGATATTTACCGGATGCCTTGGAATATTGTGTAACACACCTGGTAGTGCAAGTGGGCTCTAAGACATCCAATCCAGACCTTGCTCTGCCATGTCTTCTTCGCTTTCTTCCCCTTCTTCTTCAGAATCTAATTGGTCTTCTTCTTCTTCTTCTCTGCCCAACCCACCGAAAGTATTATCTAAGAGCACTATGTTATCACTGTCACCACCGTTGAAGGTTGGAGGTTGTTCTAGTTTTTTTGTTTTTTCTTTAGAGTTTGCTAAGTCTTTAAGGGTGGCGAGAAGCAAATCTTCAAGTTTTGAATCCACTATCCCAATAAGGGTGGTTTGGTTCTTCTTTGGAAAATATGGAAGAGTTTCTATTCTAGGTATCAATCAAATAACTCTCGCAAAATTTTGGGTGATGGGGCAGAAGAAGTCGTATTGGGGTCGGTGGGGTTATCAGCCATAAAAGTATGTTTTCCCTCCTTCTAGTGCCAGAAATGTTGACGGTGCTAGGCCCTCCAACATTCAGGATATCTCCCCAACACGAAGTCCCAATTATACCTCACAGCCTTTGGTGTAGGATTCCCATCCAATATAGAGGCCTGATTACTGAATCCTTAAATTTTTTTTTTAGCTCTAATTGTTTGCAAGAGAGAGGGATACAATGTTACATTTGAAAAGTAAGAAGGTGTGCCTGGTAAGTGTTCAATTGTAAATGTGCCAAGGTTCTTCTACTATGGAGAGGGGAGAAAAGTGAGCCTCTAAGAGAGAGGTAGTAGTACCACCCAACAAGAGATGAACATGAACTGGAAGGATCTATCTAATAACTAGCAAAATAGTCCACAGAGGATGTGGTGGTCATTACAAGAAACAAATGAAGAAAGATATGTCTAATAGACTGCAGAATAGTCGATAATGATGGGACAACCATAACTACCATTAAAACACATTCTCAATAAGGTAAGTACTAAAACAACTAAAATTGTTTAACCATCTTACCAAATTTGAAAGCAAACATGAAGTACAAACATTTGTAGAATAATATTACAAAAAATTATAATCCATGCATGAAGAACATGTTGGCCATGAAGGCTTCTGTTATTAACTAAAATTTCCAAGACACGTGTTTACAATGCACATCACTAGCTCCAGTAGTGGAGCATTGGAGACACTCCTTTCTCCCCAAAGAATTAGTCTATCTCTCTAATGCTTTGTGGGAGGAGCCAAGGTGAAAATTACTTTGCTCATATAATGAGGGAGTATATATAATGAAGGGGTGATGCTTCCCCTTCCTTGTGACTCTTTGACTACCCTCATGATTTTTGACTTCCTGTGACTTTTCAACTTTACATGACTCTTTGTTTCCACACATGGCCTTTGGACTTTCACTTTACAATACATTTTTGAAACATATGTTACATTATTGGCCATAAGGTGTGGCATGTTACTACTCATGACATGACACTACTGACATGGACTACATGATGATGTGGAAATGTTAAGCCACTACTACCGCTGAGTGTCTGCTTCTTCTTTTCACCTCTGTGTGTAATACCCCAAATTGCTAAATAATCAAGAGATCTAGAATATTTTAGTGTTCTAAATTGAACAGTGACAAGCCAAGCATAGAACACAAGGGATATAAATAAATTCAACCTCTTATTTATATTATTAGCTAAAAACAAAATATATGTCGATACAATAAAACTGGAGCTCCTACAAATGGCATGCACAACTTCTCGTTAAAAGACTAATCTAAGACAATGAATCTCAATGGTGGACCCTAGATAGATCCATAAGACAAATCCATCGTAGGGTTTTCCTTCTAGGATCAAAAATGGAACTGGCCATGCCAATTTCTCAAGAAAACACAATAGGAGAGATAAATAAGAATGATCCAATTTCCTAGATTTTGTCCCCTTCTAAAGGCTTGATCGACTCTATAGAACCTTATTTTATTATTTTCCCTTGAAAATTGAAGGCAAATACCATGGGCTAATACCATGGGAAAATACCATAGTAAATGTCATGGGCAGATCCCATCCAATTTGACCATATCAAGAAAGCTAATATTACAAATCCTTCGGCCTAAAGATTTCTTTCCCTCAAGAAATCCACTTCTATCTACAACAGAAGAATTTATACATTGATACCAAGATCCCCTACAAACCGATGTGATATCCCATGCCTCCATGCTAAATGATCCTAAATGGATCCTTCGATACCTAGATCTTAATGCCACCTAAGTCTTGGGGCCTATGGGTTATGATAGCACCTCATTCCTCCATGAATGACTATGCCTAAGAGCCCATGTTGTGATATGCCCTTGGCTATGAGTGTCCCCCTTAGAATCATCTCATCAATAGAGTACAAACTCATAATCCCTCACCAATCCATGTTGTGGGAAGTATGAATACATGGAACAAATCTACTATGCTAATGTTGCTCGATGTCCCACTCATGTTTCCCTACCCAATCAGTCAACATGATCCATTTGAAGAATTATACCCTACTCCCCCCAATGTGTAGAGGTGGGTTGGTAATACTGTAAGCCTTATCTATGCACTCCTATAGAGGGTTGTTCTGGAACACCCCACTGTACTCCTCTTGCTTCCTTGTGAGAGACTTGAGTCACTCCTCAACAATAGACAGTTTGGTCATTGATTTTGCACATACTCTTATGAGCTCCTCGATTTTCCTATTTTCCTGTAAGGCAGTGTCTTGGATTGCCCAGACTCTCTGCTTCAACATCATAAGATCTGTCTTAAAATTCATGATCTTTTCTCGAAAGTCCTCTACTGGAAATTCTGGTGCCTTGTCGAATGTCTCTATACCTATCTGTACCGAATGACTAAAGGCTGCAACTCCAACTTGAACATTTGACTAACTCTCTAGGGATGGTTCATTTTTCATATTATGTCTAATAATGGTGTTACTCCTCATGTTCATGCTCATCATGTTGGTTCACTATTGTTGTCTCCTCACTCAAATCTCCTTGGTCTCCTCCATCTGTGAAGAAAATGTGTTGTTCATCCTCTCCAATTATCAAACGTAGATGCACTGGTGGACTGTTATCTATACTTGATTATTCATATTCTTTATGGAGATCACCCTAGAGACCTATGCACTCAGTTGTATATGAATCTACCTCATCAATACGATTAGGTAGAATTTCTTCATGCACTTCCAAATGCTTGTCATCTTGCAAGTCTCCCTGAATAATATCACCTTGTTGCTCACAATCCTGAAGATCAATAGACCCAACTATAGAAGACTCCCCATGATCTGAAGGAATCTCCTCTTGTTCTGTCTTTGTTGCCTCCTTTCTATTACCTGGACATGAAATGTTAAGGGCCCAAGGTCCCTTGCAAATAAAGCATAGTCCCCTTCTCCTTAGATCATTCTTTTTGCATGTTTTGTTCTTGCTTCCTCCATGAATCCTTCTCAACTCCTTCTTAGTTAGCACCCTTCTGAGCACTTTTATGTTTTTTGTGTCCAAATTCTCAACTAGATCATAGGCGACTAGAAATACCATTGGTTCCTTCCTCCAAATGGTCAAAAATTTGTCTCTTAGTATATTGCATACATCGATGTCTCCTTTTAACAACAGGGACACAATATTTTGCATGCATGTATTGACATGGTCTGAATGAGATGATGTAATACTGATGTAAAAATTTTGGAGCAAATGAAAGATCAACTCATCACACTCCAAATTCTGCATGAATGAGCCAAATCTAAACTCTTCCATGAGTTCTAAGATTTTGTTCTGCTTCTGAAAAGTAGGGTGCATCATGTTTTTCAACCCTTGAAAAGGCTTCCACTATCAATTGCAATATTTATCACATGATATCATTGTTGTAGGGTGGTAGTGGCAATGTTAAAGCTATGGTCCTGCTGAGAAATGAGGCAATTGTGAGTCTAACATTTTCACAAGGATGCTCCGAGAACATGGGTTGTATCAAAGAAATCATTGACAGCTCCAAGGCCCAGCTTGACCTTTTCCAATCTAATTGATTTATCAAGGACAAAGACATATCTAATGTATCTAACCATAAGAGTACATCCTCATACTTTGTATACTGCAATTTGGATCCAAGTTCAAAGAGACACTTTCCTTTTACATCTTTCCTTCGAATGCCCTTTGACTGCTGAAGAATAGCATGGTCCTTCCGCAATAAAGGTCTGTTGTTCTATTCTTGCTTCAAATCTGTAATTTGTTGCCATTTTTTCTCTGCCAGAGTATTATAGCCTAGAGGATCAATTGATGTATTACCATGTCAATTTCTAAGGTGCTTCCAAAATTAAAATGATGACGTTATGGGTCGTCCTTAACGGATCTTGATACTTAGCCTCTCTTCTTTCTTAAAAAAAAAACAATTTACAGCCTTTTGAAACACTAATCTCTACTAGGATTGAAAGGAAACAGTTGATAAAGATTCAATCTCCTTGTAGTTTAGTTTTTTAATATAATTTTACTAATTAAACGCAACAATTTTTTCCTCTAAATTCACTCCCATTAATTTAACGATGATATATAGCATAAGTATGTTATAGTATCTAGACATTGGACATAAAATATGGCAAAGACCTTCCAAGCTATTTTACACCCAACTTATTTTTACCTCACTAAAATAGTCACTTCACTTTACTTTTAATAAACCTCTCCAACAACATACATCATTAAAGATATTATGCCAATACCTAGCACCAAGTTCAAAGTAAGATCCCAAACAATTAAATTTCCATTATGCTAACTCTCTTTCTCACCTATTCAAAGTTTATATGGCCATGTGAGGCTCATGCTATAGCCCAAATATATTACCTTGCTATGTGTCCCAACAATAGAATATGGGTAGATTTCAGTTTGATCGACAACATAGGTGTTCGGCTCCTTCAACCTTGGCCTTTCATTCCCCTAAATCTGATTGAGACAAATAATATGGCAATGTCAACTCAGTCCTTCCCACTTTGGTAGGACTGAACTTAATCGTCACAACCAATCCACAACCAATCTTTGGGTATGACAAGCTATTCGATGTTGTTTGTGACCCTTATCACCAAGACCGAATCAGACCATTCTTCAACGATGACTCCGTAGCAACTGCGACTCTATGATGTGACAATATCTTGACCATGACTCAACCCTAGTGTGGCATATCGGCCCTTCAATAGATACAGCCTCGATCTATGTAGATATATGGGGCCCACAGTCTCACACATTTTCAATCCAAGATGCTAACAGTTTTCTAATTTTATAGGAAAGTTCACCTTAATATAATGCACTCGGCTTTGATGACCCAAGGTATGTCCTATTCACCTGCAATTCCAATGACCCAAGTTGGGAACACAACCATTTCTAATTGTTGGCTATGTTGACTCAAACATCTCTTCACTCAGACGGATGCACAATGATGAGTATGGCATCCCATGCTCAACGATCAGACATGTATGGCTCGATCCTTCTCCACAACTAATCTAAACTCTTCCTCAATTGTCTGCACGAGTATGGGTGATCAGTGTGCTCAACCTCTAGAGAGATGCACTTTGGGGGTGGTAAACCTCCACATAATATGATTTCTTGGCCTTGACACGATGGCTTTCATTCAACCAATGAGCTGACTATATGGCCTTTACAAACACTGATTGATAATGGCTCCAATTCGTAAAATTCCACTATAGAAAATATGGAAAGATAGGAAACAAAGCTTTCGAAAATCTTAACGCTAGGGTGTTGGCTGATTGGCCGAATGAGAATTCTTGAAAGTGGGTATCTAATTCTCTTGTGCCTTATGCATATTTAGAGTCCCACTGACAGCACAAATCAACACTCCTTGTCGTGGCTATAATTTTTTTTTTCAAATGGTGGATCAAACCCCTTGTGGCCTTGCAATGGTGAATATTGCCAACAAAAAGGTTCTCTATCACACCCTCCACCCATTTAGGTGTCCAACTCTACATATTGATCTGAACTAGTAGCTTGTACAAGTATGATCCGACAAGCACCTTTTATGCATATCGCCAGATCCAACGGCGTCACTCTCCAATCCAATGGAGTTCTAATGTGGCCATGTGAGCATGTAGTTCTTCCCGCAGTGGCTTGGTCAGTGTGGCATTAAACTCGATTCACATTAGGCCTATGCACCTCAACCTTGGTGTGATATCTTCATAGTGATATGTTCCACAACCTCTTTATGACCCAATGAGAAAACCTACCAAACTGTTGTGTTGTTCCCAAGTTTGAATACTAGTAATTCCATCAGTTAGCAGATAGAGGAATAGGTAGTTTGATCTACGATTGTGTCCTCTGTGATTTCGTGATGGAAATGCTTTTTTCCTCCTTGGATGTAATATACTTATTTTGCGTTCCATAGATATAGATTTGGTCTGAATATAGGAAAAATGGAAAATAAGAACCCAACTAGTGTGATATCATATATCATTGAAGATGGAAGATGATGGCTAGAGTGAGAAGAAATCTCACCAAAGATCCCTGCATAATACCCTCAGGCTGGTAGGATGCAAAGCTCTGATACCACTGTAATATCCCAAATTGCTAAATAATCAATAGATATAGAATATTTTAGTTTTCTAAATGAAATACTGACAAGCCAAGCATAAAACACAAGGGATCTAAAGAAATGCAACCTCTTATTTATATTATTAGTTGAAAACAAAATACATGCCCATACAATAAAACTAGAGCTCTTGCAAATGGCATGCATGATTACTCATGAAAAGACTAATATAAGACATTAAAGCTCAATTGTGGACCTTGGATGGATCCACCAGACAAATTAACCACTGGGTTTTCATCCCGGGATCAAAACTGGAACTGGCCATGCCAAGTTCTCAAGAAAACACAATAGGATAGATAAATCAGAATGATCCAATTGCCTAGCTTTTGTCCCCTTTTAAAGTCTTGATTGACTCACTAGAACCTTATCTTATCATGTTCCCTCAAAAACCAAAGGGAAATACCATGGGCTAATACTGTGGAAAAATACCACAGTAAAGTTTTTGGGCAGAACCCGTCTAATTTGACCATATCAAGAAAGGGGATATTACAAAATATGACTTGCTGACAAGGAATAATCAATGATCTTAAGTCTTGAGTTGTGATCAGAAATATTAAAAAGTATGACTTGGTGGAAAGGAATCTTCAATGATCTTAAGTCTTGAATTTCAATCACAAATTGATGTCCCTTTTTCTTGTCTTAATTGATTAGGTTGTGGGTTCAGCTATAAGTGTGTATTTTGTTAGGCTTCCCTCCTTCATCTTCTTCTTCATCATCTTTCCATGGTGTGATAGAGTACCTGTATCTAAAATTTACTCATGACCAGATGACATTAGTTCAAAACCCCCTAGTCTAAGATAGTTCATTTTGATCCATTAACTGAGCCAGAACCAGGCGTCAGGTTCGGAGAGAGGGCTCAGCGACTATGCAATCCGTAGTTCCAACAATCAAGGGTCAGGCTTGAGCTCTGAGATTGTGTAATGTGTAGCTCAGGCATGACTAAAGGACAAGATTGCATAGTTTTGAGAGCCAATTGGACAAGCTGGGAGGACGAGATTGAGAGGACACATTGTGCAGTTTTGGGAGGGATGGGAGGAAGGGCTACTGCGCAGTTCATAGGATTAAGGATGAGATTGAGGCTTGTGATTGTGAAGTGCATAGTGAAATCCAAGATGGGAGGAATTATTTTGCAATTTTGGAGGCAAAAGTTGGAGCTTGAGCATAGGAACTGCGTAGTGCAGCAGTCCTGGGGGAGAGGAACTACACATTGCATAGTGTCAAGGGGCAAGGTCTCAGCTAGAGGGTTGGAATTATGTAGTGCATAGTTCATGGAGGCCACGTGATGCCAAGTTGCTTAGTCGAGAAGCCTTCTAAAAAATGGTTGTGTAAGACTAATATGAATGGTGATAAGACTTCGACTGTGATCTCGCACTTAGAATACTTGATGACACAACAACATAGCTCACCCAAGACAAAAGAACAATGTATTTCCCTATGTATGACAACTTTATGACCATTTACTACAAGTGCAACACTTAAGATACACTTTGGGACGACCGTGATGACAATTGTGTGACAATGATCAAAACTTTGTGAATGAGTGTGACCGATGTTTCCATAGTTAGAAAAAATAATATATACACAAATAAGCCCTTGAATCCATCATAATAGGCTTCTACATTAGATATCATTTTTGGAATCAACTGCGTTAAGTAAGTCATTCATCTATTATGAAACCATCGTAATAGGCTTCTACAAATCATGCCGAAAGCCGATAGTTAACCCAACTTGCAAAAGGGAGAAAACTACTTCAAGAAATCTCATGAAATGATTTTCGATGTTTGCTACAACAATATGCAATGCTGAAAACAGCAAAAAGAAATACTAAAAATTGAAATGCTATAAATAACATTTCAGGTACCAGTGTTGGATATAGCAACAAGGAATGATAAAAATAGCATTGCTGTAAACATAATTTTCTTATTTTTTATTTATTTATTTATTTATTTTTTATTTTTATTTGTTTTCCTGAATTAGACTAATTCTATTGATAAAAATATGGTACAAGAAGATACAATCAAAATAGATAGAAAACCGTCAACCAAAAATGATAGGACTATCAACCTCGGTTCCGGAGAAGAAGTGAAACAAGCAAGAAGCTACAGCATATGGCTGGAAGCAAGAAAAAGACTGACTTCTACCCAGAATGGTTTGAAGTCTCAACACGAAGCTTTTTCCATTTCCTTTTTTTGACTTCGACCCAACCTTCGTGGGATGAATGAGCAATAACAACTTGAAGACTGGGGCTCTCCACAGGGGAGCCCTCCTTTTCTGAATCAGAGGAGGAGGTCAAGTGGACGCGTTTCTGAGCGGTGGCTGTATCGGATCGGTGGAAGGGACCACAGTATGAGGGGCTTGATCCTTTTCCGCATCAGTACCTTCATCTTCAAAGCTGGAGGAATTAGAATCCTTGACTGGAGGTGGAGAGAAAGGAGCCCATCATTTGGACTTGGGCTTGGAGAGGTTATGCTTATTCTTTTTTTTCCGGGCAAGATGGGCAGGAGTTCTGCAAATGCCCTGATTGGCGGAAATGGCAAAAACGGAATGCAGTATTTTCGTAATCCAGTGTCTGGGACCAGACAAAGTAATTTATCTTGAGATTGATTTGGTTTGGTAGTCCTTTGCTCAAATCTAACTCCACACATATTCTGGCATATGAGTAGAGACCTTTGGATTCCCACCAGTAGTCTCCGATAAGGAAACTGCCCAAGGTGTTGCCTATAGCTCTGTAGACACAAATATGCCATAAGTGAGCAGGTAAGTTTGGAAGCCTGATCCATACAGCTGTCCTGGTAATGACTGCTGTTGCTGGATCAAAATCTGGGAACCAAGGAGTCAAGAAGAGCCCCGCAGTTCCCATGAACCAAGGGCCTTCTTCTAAGGCCTTTTCATAATGCTTACTGTTATCAAATAGAACAATGAAGTAACCTTTTGAACAGAAACTGATCTTACAATGATGAGTCCAGCTTTCATGGATCCATGCATAGAGATCCTGAGAACGTGGCCACAGTTTGTTAAATCTGCAAATGATGGCTCTTTTTGAAAATTCTTGAAGTTGGGTTGCAAGCTCTTCATGGGAGATTTCAATAAAGGGAACTCCATCTATCTTATCAACCAGAAAGGGCTTAGGTGTAAGAGCCTTTGGGGGTTTGGGGTTCTCAGAGTGTACTGCATCTTTGTATGAGAAGGGACGAGAAAAATATGGTTGTCCCGCTGCACCTCCTCTCAAGCAAAGGGTTACCACCAAAGAGTTGTTCCTGGTAATGCTATAAGAAGAGAGGGGAAGAAGGTCTTCAAGTTGTTTACCTTGAAAGAGAAGTCTCTGGAGGCCTGAAGGGATCCCAATCCTCTGTTCTAGGTCCAGTTTGAGATCCAGCACCAGATCTGTAGGACTGACCCAGTGTCAGGGCTTCTTGTACTTCCTAGAGCAGATCTACCATAGTGATTTTCCATTCGGGGTGTCATATCTGCAAGATATTGGCTGATTTGTCTATTGAGAACCCGATCTGATTGATCTATGTCGAATCATTTGATTTCTCTGTAGCCATGGCTACCCACCGCGAAGATATCGGCTCCATGCCTATCCCCGGCTTCACACAGGACGTTTCTGGCATCGCCCACCACCATCTCTGATTCAAACTCGCGAACGGATCTACTCTGGCATAATCATTTGGTGTGATCTAGTGTTCTGGTCTCGATTCTCTTCAGATCCAGTTCCCCAGTTGGCAAGACATCCGCCGCGACAAGGCCTGCCAAGCGCAGAACACTGGTTGCAATGGAGTGAGCGTGGACCAGATATGTTTTGAAGGGCGGAACTGCAGGGGAGGGAGATACCAGATACTCCAGAACCCATTGTAGCGCGTTGCCACTCTGCTGCAATTTGTAAGAGGAAGAAAAAGAAGGCATTAGGTCTGTCAACCCTCCAAACCCTAGATCCATTGCAAATCTCAGTCAGTCGTTTGACATTTTATTGGTTCTCCGCAAATGTATTTGTTATTGGAGCTATAAATAGCATTTCGGGATAGATTACAATTTTTAGGTAGTTCTTGAACTAAAATTGAGAATTAAAATTCAAATTTGATCTTAGCAGTCGTTTGAAAAATAATTAATTAATTCATCTTGAGTTAATTAGTTGGAGAAAATCAAACATGAAGTCTATGTGAAGACATGCAATAGTTATCCCTTTGATTCAGGAAGTTATCCCTTAATTAAGGAGATCAGGATGAGTTGTACTTTGAGTTGTAATTAGTTAGCTCAGTTAACTGAGTTAAGTCCAGTTAGATTAGTTCCAACAGTTTGTGGAACTGATTGTAAGTTCAGTTATTTAATGCATGCATGCATGTAACTAGTGTACTTCAGATAACTGAATATTCTCTCATAAATAACTCATGCATGTCAGTTTAGTTAGAGACCCAGTTGAGATCAGAGGAAGGGATAGTGTACTATCAGTTGGAGGAATTTTCCTATATAGGAAACTCATCCATGCAGAAGGAATTATCTCCTTGAGGATTGTGCAGTTATTTCTGAGTTTGGTGAGTTGTGTAAGAGGTGAATTCACACAGGTGGCAACCAGAGGACCCGGGAGAAACTGTGCAAGGAAATAGGAGGCTTGGAGGACTGAGGGATGGCACATGTTGTGTCCATTCAGTGTATGGGCGGCGTTGAGGGATTGTACTGAGAGTTGGATACCTTGTGAGCTAAAGCTTTGTGTAATACGAAGATATTTCCACTTGTATGATAATACAGAAATCAGGGTTTCGGGTTGAGGCTTTCCCCATCATATTCTTTTGTGTTCATTTGTGATTGATTTCTCATTCTCTGTTATATGTGTTCTATTTGATCTTGCTTAAAATCGATTAAGCTTCTGCAAGTTTGTTTGTAGAAGTAGATCAAGTATTTTTCTTTAGTATATTGCATTATCAGGTGATCTGCAGTGGGAAATTCTACATGGTATCAGAGCAAAGGTGATCAAAGTGAAGAACATGATACAAAGAAGGGAGAAGTTCGAAGTTTGAAGTTCCTGATTATAGAAATTGAATTCTTATCACATCTCAAATTTCACCAATGGTGTTCAATGGTTTGAGACTCAAGTCTGCCCTACATGGAAACTCGGATTATATAGCCTGGAAGGATCACATGGAAGTGGTATTAGAGGACAACGGTTTGAAGGACTTCATTGATCAAGAAGTCTGCAATCTAACAGCTGCTAATGCCCTAGAATTGGCAGAATGGAAGAAATGTGTGGCTAGAGCAAGGAGAAACTTTCTGGAGGGAGTTCGAGACCACATAGTCTCGAGTCTCCATGGGAAGGAGACACCATTTTCAATGTGGAAAACATTGAAGGATATATATCAGAATAGCATCAATTAGAGGAAGTTATCACTGAAAGACAAGCTTCGAAAAATCAAGTGTGAAAAGGGAGACACGATCTCTACATATCTAAAAAAGCTCACCACCTGCAGGGATGAGCATGGAAGTGTAAGAATCATGACAACCGATGATGACATGGTGATTATTGCTCTCCTCGGTCTTCCTAAGAGCTAGCATAGCTACCAAGACTCAGTAAATGGAAGAGAGAAATTGCGAGATTGGGAACGACTGTGGTCAGATTTGATGTAGGAGGAGATCAGGAGAAGCACCAGAGATTGTTCTTCATCCAATGAGGATGAAGAAAATTGCACCTTAGGGAGTAAGGCAAAGAAATGGAAGGAGAAGGATTCTCATCGCAAACCAAGTTCTTTCCATGGTGGGAAGAATATTGACAAATCAAAAGTGTGATGCTTTCATTGTCATGAGGTGGGCCATTATGCAACAAATTGTCCATTGAAGAAATCCAAGATGGGATCCAAGTAAGGATCTGAAGGTGAGGCATTGGCCTCTCAGTTCGAATTGGATTTTACCCTCATCGCATGCATGGTTTCATCTATGATGGGTTGTGGTTGGTTTCTTGACAGTGGAACCTCATTCCACATGACCGGCATTAATAGTTTGTTCAGTACCTTGGAGGAGAAAGACCTTCAGATACTCATAGGGATGGGTAATGATGAAAAGTATAGTGTTTCAAGTGTGGGCACGGTTTATTTTAAGAGGAAGCATGGAGCTCACATTACCTTGAAAGATGTGAAGTATGTGCTACGACTGAAGAAGAACTTGGTATTGATCATGATGCTGGAAGACAAAGGCTATGATGTAGTCTTTAGTAAGGGAAAGGTTTTCATTAGACACTTCACCACAAGACAAGTGAAGCATATCAGTTCACGAGTCAAGAACCTATATGCTCTTGAGGTTCAAGATGCATGCAAAGCCTTGAGGAGCAAGGAAACTGTTGGAGACTTGGTAGTTGAGAGGGAGAATACATTACCTCTCAACATGCAGTGCCAGAAGTAGTCTCAGAAAATTGTGGAGGAGCCACAATTGGTGAAGCAGCTTCAGGAGGTTGTGAAGTAGGCACAACTGGAGGAGCCAAGAGGAGATCGAGTGGAGGCATCCACTCATGTAGAGACCTCTAGTAGGGGGAAATTTTGAGCCAAGTGGGTAGAGGGATCACATGCATCCATACCTCCAGGTAGGAGGTGGGGCGATGTAGAGTGATAGTCCCAAGAAGGCTGAAATAGGGTTAGGATCTTTGAGGTACCTAGCTTCTTTGATTAGACCTTGCTACAGGAGCCTCGACGAGGAGTAGCAAGATTGGCTAAGTGGGTAGAGACAGATGCAGATGGAGTGGCAAAGGAAGCTTCAGCATCAGAGGGTGTTTCTATCCCAACAAGGAGCTCAGTTGGGAGATCAGTTACTTACTTCTCAGCAACTGAGTTGCAGTGTACAGTGTAGCAGTGGGTAGCACGATGCAACATGATGAGAGGAGGTGTAGTGTGGATGCAGTGTTGGGAGACAGGACTAGCAGCAGGATATTTTTAGCTAGACGAATCAGTGTGATTAATGTAGTCAGAGATCAAAGTGGCAGACGCTAGAGCAGTCAGATACTAAAGAGCACAAAGGTGCAGATTTTTTCAGTTGACAGAGGAAATAGCAGTCAGAGACTTTGGTGACAGAGGCATCATTCTGATTCAGGATGGATAATTTTTTGTTTCTAGAGTTGTTGGAGCAACAACACTAGGGAGAAGTGTTGCATGCAGAACATTCCAAAGGTTTAGGATTGGGTTCAATTTGAATGCCTTTCTTGTTGAGGGGGAGTGTTGAAAATAGCAATAAGAAATGCTATAAATAGAATTGCTATAAATAGCATTTCGGGTACCAGTGTTGGATATAGCAACAAGGAATGATAAAATAGAAATGATAAAAATAGCATTGCTATAAATAACATTTCAGGATAGATTCCAATTTTAGTTAGTCCTTGAACTAAAATTGAGAATTAAAATTAAAATTTGTTCTTAGTAACTATTTGAAAAATAACTAATTAATTCATCTTTAGTTAATTAGTTGGAGAAAATCAAACATGAAGTCTATGTGAAGACATGCAACAGTTATCCCTTTGATTGAGGAAGTTATCCCTTAATTAAGGAGATCAGGATGAGTTGTACTTTGAGTTGTAATTAGTTAGCTCAGTTAACTGAGTTAAGTCCAGTTAGATTAGTTCCAATAGTTTGTGGAACTGATTGTGAGTTCAGTTAGTTAATGCATGCATGCATGTAACTAGTATACTTCAAATAATTGAATATTCTCTCATAAATAACTCATGCATGTCAGTTCAGTCAGAGACCTAGTTGAGATCAGAGGAAGGGACAATGTACTATCAGTTGGAGGAATTTTCCTATATAGGAAACTCATCCATGCGGAAGGAATTATCTCCTTCACGATTACGTAGTTATTTCTGAGTTTGGTGAGTTGTGTGAGAGGTGAATTTACACAGGTGGCAGTCAGAGGACCCAGGAGAAACTACACAAGGAAATAGGAGGCTTGGAGGACTGAGGTAAGGCACATGTTGTGTCTATTCAGTCTATGAGTAGCATTGAGGGATTGCACTGAAAGCTGGATACCTTATGAGCTAAATCTTTGTGTAATCTGGAGATATTTCCACTTGTATGATAATACAGAGATTGAGGTTTTTAGCTGAGGCTTTCCTCAAAGTATTCTTCTATGTTCATGTGTGATTGATTTCTCATTCTTTTTTATATGTGTTATATTTGAACTTGCTCAAAATTCATTAAGCTTCCACAAGTTTGTTTGTAGAAGTAGATCAAGTATTTTGCTTTAGTATATTGCATTATCAGGTGATCTACAGTGGGAAATTCTACATGTAAGACCAAGGAAGTCTCTGAAATTGAGTGTAAGCCAAGATTCTGTAGGGTGTTTTAGCAACTACAACACCACCATTATCATCGAATTTCCGTATTGTTTGGTACCCAACTTACCTTGATTGGGGGAATTTATTCATTAGTACAACCCATAGGTGTTGATTGTCACCCACCTCCACCGCCTTCACCATTGCATCCACCCAAAGTAGTTTCATACATTGACCATCCAACAACCTCTAACTAGGTTGTGTATCCAATTTCGCCACATGATAGTGAATCTCCATCAATGGGTGAGACTTTCACAGTGAGGCCATTCATTGATAATTTTTCTTCCTAGTGAATTGAATTAATTCTAGGCTTCTTTTGTTTAAATTCTATGTTCTAACTCTTGTGGTAATTTTGAGAGATTTGGGACGCATAGAAGGACAACACATTGTGACTAATTATAACATCTTTGGAGAGTTTTTAGGGATTTAGTTATGAAGTATTATTTTGTAAGTGTGTAATTTATTGTGAAAAAAAAAATCTAATGAGAATATTGTTTCTTTGTCCGTCTCCAAAGAGATGGAGCATGCCCAATAAGAAGAAAAGTCAAGCTCCTTCTTTTAGTAAGAAGAGAAAGATCAACTTCTAGGATCCAAATGATGGTGGTGAGGGCGAACGTGGTCAATGAGTGACCGATGAGACTCATTTTCTATATATGACATCATATTATGCCATATGATCATATTTGGACTTGAGATGTCATTTGTATATTAGATTTCTTTTCTACATAGGTCACATATGATATCCCTTAGCTTAATGATTTGATTATATTTATATGTGCATAGATTTATTTTTTGTACTTAGTATGCTACAACGAAAGACAAAAGAATATTTTAATTATCAATAATCATTACTGATGATAGTTGGTTGTAAAGTTGTAATTATGTTTTATTTTGTGAATAAAGAAAACATGGGGATTTAATGGTTGAGTATAGATGGTTGAAAGAGAAAAAGGTTGCATTTTATTTATGGAAAAATTATTATTATTATTATTATTATTACTATTATTATTATTACTATTATTATTATTATCCATAAATAAGTTCTAGGCATCTAATTTGGGTGTGTTTACAAGGTTAATCCTCTCTACGTACAGATACGACCCCTCTAGCCCAATGAGTGGGTTTAGCAACTGAAGTGACAATGAACTAGACATCTTCCTAGGTTATAATTGAAAAGAAGAACGAATGAGATGGCCTACCTTATTTTGATACTATTCTAATTTCGTTTGTTGAGGGCCTCGAACCCCTTGTGTCACGGACTTGTTCCTGCTTCTCTAAGTGTTTATGTACCTACACAAGTGATCAAGAAACCACAAATCATGTGAAAACCAATAGAAAATCCAATAACAACCTACTTAACTGATCAAGGAATGTTAAGATAAATAATACATGAACATATATATTTTGGGAAGATGAACCGGTTGTTGTACATTATTAGGAAATAAAGGGAAGCTTACAACCAAAGCCTTGATGTTGAAAGGCTCTCCTTGAGTGGTGATCCAAGTCCAAGCCAATAACTCTACAAGCATTCCTTCTCTAAGTCTAATGAATAGCCTCTAGGCATAAGCTTATCATAGGGTGAAAATAAACATAGACCAACCATTTGGAAATGGGAGAGGATGAATTTATGGGTTGGGAAAGGGTGTTAGGACTTTTCCAAAGATAGGATTAGGCCCTCATCTCAAGGAGGTAGCTCATAGGGATAAGACAAAGAGGCCAAGTTGGGATAATTCGACCTCATGTATGCGAAACAACCTCCAGCTCATCACTTTGGAAGCTTCTAGATCACGAAGCTTCTCATCTCCATTGGGAAATTACCTTTTTGGGACCATTGTGAGTATGTAAGGGAACAGAGTGATGCCATTGTTGGTCAAGTATATTGCAACATGTGACCATCATTCTTTTAAGCCTTATAATAGCAATGACCCTCATTTTAGGGTTTTAAGAGTTTTTCTTCAGGGAAAGCTCAAGGTATTTTCCAATAAAAGTATTAGGAGGGATTTGAGTTTTATAAATGGATGAGTATATTGTATAATAGTCATGTTTTAGGCACTTCGGGGTATGTCACATGGAAGTGCAGGAGGTGTGACAAAATATTGTGTAATATATGCTCCCTAAAGCATGAAGGCAGAATGAGGAGTGATGGGTGAGATGCTTTGTGAGCTCTTGCAAGGACGAGGACATGCACTTTCAGGAGATCTACAAATCAAGGATGCCTATACATATACATATCTGAGATCAAGACATGAATCCATGGCATGGACGCAGCCATCCGAATGATGAATACTATATGAAAAGATCCTTGGTATGTGTGCAACCATCCAGATAACAAGGATCATCATAAATATAAAGTGCCACGGAATGGTCACAACCATCTGTATAGTAGAAACATGTGTACAATCATGAATGACATATAACTCCATGCAGCTTGAGTCATAATAGGCAAGACTCAGGATCTTTCACTCCATACCGACCCGATCAACATATGAATCCTAACATGTGAATAAATGTGTTGAAGTCGAACATGCTAGAAAACCACTTGATTATTGGCCAATGATGTGGACCGTTAATAGGTATGAGAGAAACCACCAATAATGAAAATGGATCTCAAGCTACAATAGTACAATCCATGAATATGATAATGAAGGTGAATTCAAACACTCATGGAATCACCCAATCGAAAGCGAATTATGAAGACCTGTCGTCGAATGCGATGCACTGGCCATTGGGGCATGCCATCTCTAAGCTACTGAAAGGGAGTTTCTAAGTCATCTTCCTAGATAATGAGCTGAAGTTGACATGAAGCGACCAGTTGAAGGAGGGAAATGATGAATTCCCCCATCATCGACACGAAACAAGGAATAAAGTGGAATAATTTTCAAGATTGTAACAGTGACTCAAATAAGGAATAGGTAAATAACTGCATATTTGACTTCTCTTGAACATCGGTGACATGACTCTAGAATGTGGAAGCATCTGACTCGAAATAGGACTAAAGGTCATGATGACAATATGGAATAGTCAAATGAGAGGAAAAATGGATCACCCAAACCTGGGAGGACAAGTCATTGAGAGAGGATACCCCAAACATGACACGAGAGCAGAAGAGTGTCATGTCAAGATCGATATACTACCTTTACAAAGGATGTTTCATCTTCATTCTTTCCCCTGCTACTTCTAGCAAGTACCCCAATTATTTTTATCAGAGGCTTGAAGGGGATATCATATGCTTGTCACGTAATTTCATTCTTTGAATGAATCCATCCTAGTAAGTTTTACGAGCCATAGGAAGGAGAAATTCGGTCTCATCATGGTGACGAGTCTTTTGTCATTTAATTTTTACGAGTCTAATGGAAGAGTAACTCGGTGTCCTTTTCATATTTAGAGAGTTTGAAAAAGAGATGAAAAATAAAACTCCATCATGTCCCTTTTCGTAATTTCTCTCTCGAATCCAAAAAGGTAGAAAAAAATATTCGAGAGAACCTCTTGACCATGTCGACCGAGGTGTTCCTTTTTCGTAAATAGTCTATCTTAGTTCGGAAAAGGGTTAAACTTATACTGAATAGAATTCAATTCATTTAATTTAACGAGTTCGAAAAGACAATTACTCATGAATCTTTTCATATTTTTGGAGTATGAAAAGCGCTGAAAGGAGACTCCACCTGGAGGAACGAGTGATATAAAAGGATAGCAACTAGTTCCGGTAATGATGGAACTGCTAAAAACATGTAATGTTCAAGAGGCTGGTTAATAATACCACTCATCATAGATGTTCCTTAGGCAAGAGTAAAACAACCAAGTGAAAGCATATGATCGACCAAAGAGATGGTGATGATGGAAGGGAAAAAACTAAGGCTCATGTAGCAAAAATCGGCTGATAAAAACAACAATCACAAGATGTAAAGTGGGCATGGTTTAATTTTTACACAATCTTGAAACAAAAATAAACTATGCTTTGTTTCATCTTTACACAAGCTTGAAACGAGAACAAACTATGCTTGTATTTGGTTTCATTTTTACATAAGCTTGAAACATAAACAAACTATGCTTGAGATAAGTCTACATGCCCCCAGCATATTGACTCAATTTAAGGTACATGCCCCCCAAGCTTCATTTCATTCACCTAAGTAGACTACATCTTACTAACAGGTGGATGAAATGAAGGCTCACTTACGAGATCAAGCGAAAGACTCGACTAGGATTTTACGAGATCTAATTGAAGACTTGAATTGGAAGCAAATTTGCTTCATTTTTTAGTGAGTTTGACATAGGAAAAGAACCATGCTCATGGAGACCTTGTTTCATTTTTTTAAAAGATTGAAATAAGTGAAAGAACTCTGCTCATGACACCTTGTTTCATTTTTTAACGAGCTTGACATAAGTAAAAGAACGTTTCTCATGAAACCTTGTTTCATTTTCTAACGAGCTTGACATAAGTGAAAGAAATTTGATCATGGAGACCTATTTCATTTTTTAGCGAGGTTGACGTAGTAAAAGGACTATCCTCATATCCCTTGTTTCATTTTTTTAAGGAGCTTGACACAAGACAAGGAACTCTTCTCCATGACCCTTGTTTCATTTTTTAACGAGCTTAACATAAGACAAGGAAATTTGCTCCATATCCCTTGTTCAGAGACCAAAAGAGGCCATCACTTCCAAGAGGTTCTCATAAAATGCAAGAACGACATTCTGGAAGGGATACATGTCCAGGGATCCAAATGAAAAATACAGCTCCAATGCCCCCAGTACATGATGTAATAGATCACCTACTAGATCATCAGTAGATGTCGGCATGGAACAAGTGGCCACATAATTAACCTGTGGCTGGGGTGATACCACTTACAAATAAGAACCATTGAGGGATGATGGTGGATGTGGAGTTTATTCAGGACCAATGAATGTAAGCTAATCAATGATCACAATGCTTCCTTCATGTGGGAAACACATCACTTGAAATAGGGAAGAAACAATAGCTCCCATGACATAAACATAGTCATGGCCAAGGAGTAGATTAAAATATAAAGGGCCTTGGAAAACCATCACATCTATATAGATAGTATTTCCTCCCAAAGTAATAGGAAAATTAGGAATGACCCCTAACGATTGACTGGTTCCTCTTTTAAAAGTTAACAAATTCTAGGTGATGGGGACAAGGTGAGGAGAACCTAAAGCTTGCCAAGTAGTTGAGGAGAGGATACTAATAGATGCTCCCTTGTCTATGAATGTGTTAGGTACGACCATATGGTATGCATGTATTGTAATCTAGAAAGGAACATAAGACAGAAGACGATATCCATCTAGTCAACTCTAATCAAAATAATTGACTAATCTACTCGGAGGGGGTGTTGTAGGAACGTGAGAGCTACCCTCTTGCTCACTGGGAATAGGAGAAATTATCTCATGCACCTCAGGAATAGGAGGATTTACCTCCATTCCATTCAAAAATAAAGAAACCAGAAGAACTTGAGACTTGATTAGTATGAGGTTCACTCTCTACTGGAAAGGTATGGTTAACAAAAGGTGGGGTCAAGTCTACCGATTTCTCAATCAATGGTTGGTTGAGAATGGACTCATGAGACTCACTTTCAGAGAGAGTGTGATTGGCCAAAGATGACTTCGATAAAACACTGGATGAACTACCGGAGGATCAAAGGAAATATTTTGATACCCAATCGGAAGATGAGGTTGAGAAGTTGTAAGGTTTTCCAACTCTTTAGAAGCTTCATACATAAGAGGACAAAAATGTATATGGGATGATAACCTTCACACAACTTACAGGGAAATTTGATTTTTCCCTTTTTCCCATAGGCTTTACTATTACTAGTTGAGGGTTTTTCACTAACATGATCACGAGAGGCTGATGACAAAGGTTGACGTGAACATATGGACCACACTTCTAAGACCTTGGGAATACCAGGGCAATTTCGAGGAAGGTGGTCACCCTTACATAACATGCAAGGGAATTTTACTTTCTGAGGCTAGTTGGAAGATTTTTCTTCATTAGTTACATCGGTAACAATAGTTGTTTGGTTGCCCCCTTGCTTGTTTTTCTTCTTCTTCTTCATCCTCTCCTTCTTCTTAGCTTCCTGGTTACTAAAATCCAAACTTTCACCAGGCGAAGAGGAAGAACGAGGTGAAGAAATAGGTGAAGAAGGAAAGGGGTCAACTTTAGGATCAACATGAGGTTGATGTTGTTTAGGTGGAGGATAACTTGGTTGAAAATCCATTTCGACACTCGGAATCATTGAGGTCGAAAATAACCAAATTGGAAGACCAATGCTCAATCCAGGAACGGACAATGTTACCATATAAGGAGCACCAACATTTCCAAAACAAGGAAAAGGAATAAGATTCTCATCAAAGGGGTTTCCTTGACTGGTAAACTCAAGAAACATTGCCATCAGTATCAACCTAATATCTACTAAGGAGTATTTCCACAGGAAGTATGTTGTTCCACGGTCAATTAATTTTAGAATTTGAAACAAAAACTTTGCATTTTCACGTTTTAAGAATCGAGAAAAGGACGGAAAGGTGACTCTAGTTGCTTTTGTTGGATTAGTGAGCTCGAAAGGACAAGTGCTCGATGATATTTTCAAATTTAAGGAGTCAGAAAAGATCGAAATGACAACTTAGGATACTTGAAAGAATAACTTCGGCGTAAATCACATGTAGATAGAAGGATACTCTAGGAAAAAAGGATTACCAAGTAACCGTGAACACACCTCACCAAATAAATTTACCAAGGATTTGACATACGTGCAGACAATCTCCCTGAATGTTGTGTTTGGTGTATCATGTTTACAAGGTGGCAGACTCGACTTCCTATGGATAAAGGTTTGCAATCTATGAGGGTCTCCCTTTATATACTTGATGCTACGGGGAGCACAAGTTCATGCTAGCACTGTCTAATGCAAAAGCGAATGAGAGCTGCTAAATTTTATAGACGTCGTAACACGTCTCTAGCCTAGACCACTAAGTATGAACGCTAATGTTTCAAATGCTTCTTAGATTAATTGATAGATTTTAAAGTTAATCTTGAAATTATGTCTCGATTTCAAGACCTTAACAATGTTACCTGAACACCTATGATGCAACTATATGAGAAAAAGAAAATTTTCCGCCTCAATGAAAGTTAGACTAATCAAGGGCAAAAATTTCAAATAATAATGCATCAAACAAAGCGCATCATGGAAAATTCCTTCTGCTAACATTCACTTTCGTCTTCCAAATGCAATGTGAAAAGTAAAAATATTTTCACTTTTCACTATCCTAAATGCAACTTCTTGTAAGAAAAATTATTTGAACTCTACTAAGATGCACTTGTATGAATTATGCTTTTCTTTTCATTTTGAATGATTTGATGCACCTAATACAATTTTTAGCTTTCAATCACTGAAAAATGTGATCTATTTTCAATGATGAATTTAGAAAAATATATTTTCAATGCAATTAATCTAATGCATTTTCACGAAAAGTAAATTTCGAAATACAGGCTAAAACAAATGCAAAATCATGTTTTCAATGAATTTTATAGAAAACAACACTCAATCAATTAACAAAACAAACATCTCAATGACATCAATGAGCAGGAAGCAATGACCAATGACTAGAAACCCTAGAATTCGGTCAGATTTCACTTCAAAGCCAACGAGACAAATTTTGCAAATCAATCAAAACATTGACAAATCCAATCATAAAGGATAGAAAAGACCTTAGGGGCCAAGACACACTGGATTCTAAGGAAGAAATCTTAAAACTTCTGATATTCAAGGATCATCGCTACTTTACATACCAAAACCCATGATTATCGCTACTTTGCATAGGAAAACCCGTGATGGCATCACTACTTTGTATAACAAAAGTATTGATGATTTCAGCACGACCAAATAATGAAGAAAAAAAATCATCTCGAATATAAAGGTAAAAACTGTGATGCCATCACCACTGTTAAGGCTAAACCCGCGATGGGCGAGGAATATGGGAAAAAACTAAAAATATTCCAAGAAACTATCTAGACTTAGAACTCTAAGCCAGTAATTAGTGATGATATAAACCCAGACTGATGCAGACAAGCCAAAAAATCGACGATTGTTCAAACTAGTCAAAAGATCAGGGTGAAGGATTGGATGAAAAGGATCATAAGCTCCCTAGTGGAGTTGTCATTTTCTTGACAAGGTTAATCCTCTCTACGGATAGAGATGATCCCTCTAGCCCAATAAGTGGGTCTAGGAACTGAAGTGACAATGAACTAGACATCTTCCTAGGTTATAATTGAAAACAAGAATGAAGGATATGGCCTACCTCGTTCTGATGTTATTCTAATTTCCTTTGTTGAGGGCCTCTAAGCCCTTCTTTCCTAGAATTATTTGTGCTTATCTCAGTGTTTATGTACCTACACAAGTGATCAAGAAACCACAAAGCATGCTAAAACCAATATAAAATCCAATAACAACCTACTTCACTTATCAAGGAATGTTAAGATAAATAATACATGAACATATATATTTTTGGAAGATGAACCAGCAATTGTGTATTATTAGGAAATAAAGGGAATCTTAAAACCAAAGCCTTGATGTTGAAAGACTCTCCTTGAGTGTTAATTCAAGTCCAAGCCAAGAACTCTCCAAGCACTCCTTCTCCAAGTCTAATGTATAGTCTCTAGGCACAAGCTTAGCGTAGGGGTGATAATAAACATAGACCGACCATTTGGGAATGGAAGAGGATGAGTTTATAGGTAGGGAAAGGGATTTAGGACGTCTCCAGTGATAGGATTAGGCCCTCATCTCAAGGAGGTAGCTCATAGGGATAAGACAAAGAGGCCAAATTGGGAGAATTTGACCTCATCTATGTGAAACAACCTCTAGCTCGTCGCTCTGGAAGATTCTAGATCACGAAGCTTCCCATCTCCTTTGGGAAATTATCTTTTTGGGATCATCGCGCGTATGCAAGTGAACAAAGCGATGCTATCACTAGTAAAGTATAGTGAAACATGTGCCCATCGCTATTTTAAGCCTTATAAGAGAAATGACCCTCATTTTAGGGTTTTAAGAGTTTTTCTTCAGGGAAAGCTCAAGGAATTTTCCAATCAAAATCTTAGGAGGGATCTGAGCTATATACATGGATGAGTATACTGTATAATGGTCATGTTTCAGGAACTTTGGGGTATTTCACAGGGAAGTGCAGGAGGCATGACAAAATACTGTGTAGTAGGGTGATTAGATTTAATTAAGAAATTATGATATTGGCCAATTAAATGTTTCCTAGAAGACAAGAAGTTGTCGTCAAGAGTGGGAAACAAAGCTCATTAAGGAGCGAATAACTACCTACCACTTGTTGATAAGGTGGAGGCAGTTATTAACCACCAAAAGAGTGGTAGATGGATAATATCTATGTTTTTACTTGCTTTTGTCTCATTTTTTAGAGCATAATTGGAGAGACTAAAAAGAATCAAGAATTAACAGACAAAAGAAGAATTGCAGGCTTAGTTTCTTGGGGGAACAAGAAGTTTGTTGTCTCAAGTTTGGGAAGAGGCAAGTATATAGCTATCAATTTCCTAGATATTTGTTCAATTTGGCGTTTATGCTTGTATTGCTAATTTATTTGTTCATAGAATAAAATTGTTTAGTATTATTATTATTTTTCAAAACTACTTAACATTGTTATGCGTAATGAATAAAAGATATTGTAGAAAGTTTTAATTCCCAAAAGTACATGGGCAAAGAAGAAGTTATGTTTCTTTTTCTACAGTTCAGTTGTTAAAATAATTGGAAAAGTAGGAAAAATAAATGTTTAGAATTTTATTATTGTAACTTATAAACATAAAAGATTGTAATTGTATACTAGTTATATGAAGTTTAGATTCCATGATAAAGTAAGATTGTACAATACAAGATTGATTGGTGTTAAAGAATATATGATTAGAAAGAATAACTCTTTATCATGCAAGAAATTTATTCTCATTACAAATTATAATAGTGATATTAGCATTTATATATAATATATATGTGTTGCACACACATGGAATGTGAGCAGACATGAGGGATAAAATAGTGAATTTCTTTTATTATTAACATAGATGTAAATTTACAATGCATTCTTGTGACTGTTGGATTCATCTTCCAACGTCTCTCGGATTCCCTTTAATTGTCCAACTTCCACACCTTAACCCTTAGCGAATTAGGTTTTTAACATTACCCCCCTTAATCCGAGGGGGTATGCATGAGTCCAAGAAGATAGTTGTAATACAAAATGTGCACAATATGCATGGAAGCACTAGGTTGACTGTGCTCTTTGAAATTTTGGTATAAGGGGGTGGTTTAAGGATGACCACCAACACTGGTATGCTTAGTGCAATTTCTAGAACTGTTCCAATTCTGGCAAGAATATGAAATCTTCTACTATAGGAAGTATCCCTAATGATTTGGAGAGGGAGACCTTCAACCTAGAAAAGGGAGGTCTACAACCTGTGGTGGTTTAAGGATGACCACCAATTGTGGTGCTTAGTGCAATTCCTAGAACTCTTCCGGAATTGGCAAGAAGAAGAAGTCTTCTGCTAGAGGAAGTGTCCCCAATTCTTTGAAGAGGGAGAAGCTCAACGTTTAAGGGTGCCCACCAACCAAAGGTATTCTCAAGTGCATCTCTATCTCTAGACACAACTCTGGATCTGGTATGGCAGGTTGTGGCTCAGCCGCATTAGATGTGGCTTTGAAGCTTGTATATGACCATCACTTCCCCCCCCCCCCCGTCAGATACAAGGTGAGAAGATGGAGAAAAATCAACTCCAAGACTATTCAATACTCTAGAAAAAGTTCTAAAATATGACTAAAATATCTTCTTGGTAGTTGAAGCCCATTGCCAAGAAGAGATCAATCCAAGATGAATCTTTGTTCTTACAAGAGGCTGGTTTTTGAAGCATAATTTTGAAGAATGAGTAGTTTTATGATAGTTCTCACATGGATGAAGATCAAAACAATGATATTTCATATGGCCAAATCTGTCATAATGTTGGCATTTAACAATCTATCGTGGACGTTGTGGAAGAGGACAAGAATCTGGAATAGCTGAATTTGAACTACCATGAAGAAATCTGCCACTCTGAAACTAGATAGGCTTTGAGTAATCTAGAATATGAAAGGACACCTCCTTATCATATCCAAGACATATTATGTGCTTTTTGTTGAAAATATCTTCCCAAGTTCTGATGATTGGCTTGGGAAGTGTAGACTGAATTTCCACACCTATATTCAATTTTGCTTCTAAAATGAGCACTTGATGTGAATCAACCTCGACATTGTTGATTTGATGACTTGCTAGTTTCTGATAAGATCCCGTTTCAAAGTCAAATAGGGGATTTTTATGAAAAAAAAAAATCAATTTTATAAGGATGTATTTTCTGTTGTAACTCATCTTGCTAAAGTTGAGACTCTAGCTGCAAAGTTCAATGTTTTCTTGTGCATTTTGTAGAGAAATTTTGATGTCAAAAATAGTTTCCTTACTCACTTTTACCATCCCATCAACAATGGAATATATTAGGGTATTCAATAACTTTAATGCATCATCAATTCGATCCATTTCACAATAATGCTTGAACAAACAAATGCACTCACTTAGAATGTAAAAGTTCAAGTGAACTTATGAAAAAATATCTCAGACAATGCCAAATTGTTGCAACATTAAAGAATACAAACAATCCCTAATTCTTATGACAGTTGTGCACCAATATCATTAAAAACTTGGGTTCCGGGATCACTAATAGGAGTAACAATATCACTCTAAAATACTTATTAAAGTTTTGGAAACTTAGATGAGCATTGATATTATACTACTTGGATAAGCTTTCAAGAGTCTAAGATCTGAAAATTCGTCCTGTGCACAATATGGTTGTCAGTAGAAACCTGAAATTTGTCGTTCCATTGAAATTTAACAATACAATAACCAATGTTTAGATGCGAGTTTATAAAACCCTGAGATCCAAGCTTATGAAATGAGCTTGTCTTGACTAAAAATACTTGCACTGTATATAGTAAGTCGAATGGAAAAACTCAATGCATTTAATGGAGTTTCAATGCTTCATAAATGCAAAAAACTATGTAGGAGAGGGTCTGTATAGTAGTTTTCAGTTGGTACATCAACTATCAACTTTCGATAATCTTCCTCCAACAACAAGTTTTCAAAAATTGATCGCCTTCTTGTACCACCCTTTGAGCTCTTGGCCACACCAGCAAAAATATTGACCAATATATTAAACACAAAAAAAATGTTGAAGCCGATTTTAATGATCTGAAGGAAATTCCACACATCTTTTTACCTTACTTTGTGATAGCATTGATGATGTGCATCTTGAAAATAGGTTGCTCTCAAATGGCTAATGTTGATGAACATCAAAATGTGTTGTCACCAAATTTAAGTGGTTTATTACTGGAAGCTCAAGAGATTGAGCATATCAAAACTTCAGATTCAATGTTGGAGGCTACCTTCGAAGAATTCAATGATAATGATACATAGAAAATGGGAGAGAGCTTATAGTATTGAATTCAATTTTTGCATACATAGACAATGCTAAATGTATAGAGGGTACATTGCAAACTATTGTTTCAATGCTTCCAGTAGTGAGAATGTTTATGATTTCATCGTTGGACATAGATGGAGGTGGACGACTTCACCATTAATGCTTGATGCTGAAGGATTATAATCTTCCGCCGCTACCACTATGGAACACACTAAAATGTCAGAACATCCTACTTCTCTTCATCAAAATATTGAATCTCAAATAGTTTCATTTTTGGAATCAATACCTGCAACATCTCCACAATCACTGGTTCATGAAGTTGAAGAAATAGTGCCACCTATATTAGTTAGTTCTCTAATAGGGAATGAGATGAATTTTCAAGATCTTTGCCATTAACTATCAATATTAGAGTTGTCAGGTCTTTGCCACTAGTACCAAGAACTAGTAGAACATCTTCAGATATGATGGTCGACGGAGTTGAATAAAGAACAACTTTGTGATTGGAGACTTCTCTATCCAAACACATAGAAGAAATGGTAAGGCATTTGGGATTTCTTCGGCATATTAGAGAGGACAGGTTCCATCACTGGAAAGTATTAGACAAAGAGTCAATGACAAACCAGAGTTCTGGACTACCATTCTAAATTAACCAATGGACGAACATACAATAGAAAATATATATAAACCAATACAATGTAGATTCATTCAAAACTGGAATGCATTTAACTCTCCCTTCTTATGCATGTGGGATGAGAGCATGTTTTACCCGTCACTAAACAACCTAGCACATACTTGTTTTTCGTATTCTTATTTTTGGGATTCTCAATGAATATTTTAACAAGATATCCACTTGTTGAATTTAGGCTTTTGTGATCCATATCAAATTATTTAGGATATTTTTCGGCAAAAATCACATCATAATTCATTTTTTGACACGTTTCGAACCAACAAATGTGTTCGATCATCACAACAAGTTGAAGAACCATATCATGGTTGTAGGATAAATAAAGAGAGCAGATCATCCAACAACAATATTTGACCAATAGCAGCTACACTTAACCAGAAAACAGCTACATTAGATTGGGAAAAAATCTTCTCAAAAACAACATATTCACCTCTCTTAATGATTCAGTCACATTGGTGTGAGTTGTGACACCCTTCAATTTGATGAAAATCCAAGGGAAATCGTGTTTTCTTACAAAATGTGTTAGGTCAACACTCAACCAATAAAAAGTATGAACTCTTAAGTAAAAACAAGCTAGTTTAGGAGAGTGATGAACACATTTGAGCGTAGAATGCCAGTGCTCCTTCATATCTGAGTAGAATAGAATTACCCTCATCAGAGTCTCTGTTGAAATATCAATGCTACACCATCTTGTAATGGTTTTTGAGATTCAGAGCATGTGCAGGAAAATAGATTAACAGTCCCTAAAAGAGGACCAACATAACTGATGGTCAGAGGGATCATTGAGCATAAATAGCTAGCATTGTAGCCAGTGGGGACTATAAATGATCCCTCTTGAAATAATTAATTAGACAAGCAGAGTCTGACCATAATGATAGATTTGACAGGATCTAAAAGTGCCCAAGTCTGACCGTGCTCTGATACCATGTTAGACACACATGGAATGTGAACAGACATGAGTGATAAAATAATGAATCTCATTTACAATTAACATAGATGTACAGTTATAATACATTATTCTCACTGTTGGATTCATCTTTCAATGTATCTTAGACTCCCTTTGACTATCCAACTTCCACATCTTAACGCTTAGCGGATTAGGTGTCCAACAATATGTATATATTAATTACGTAAATGAAACGATGAGAGTAATAGAATGTTACTACTCTTAGTAACAATTATATACTTATAGATAATTTTATTTGTATGTATGAACAAATACATAGGTAATATATAAATAAATACAAATAACAAGCTATACCTTCGGTAAAAATTATGAAGGAAAGAAAATACTATCACAGGGAATATAATTATCTAATATTGGTGAGTGGTTTTAGACATAGTGAATAAATTCCATACATTTACAAAAGATTTAAAAACCAAGAAATGAACTTATATCCGACACTACCTTTATGTGAAAACCATGGAAGAAAACTATGTCAAGAATATAAAGAATTCTAGAGTAAAGACTCATGATCTTTTTTTATATAAATAACCATTTAATTTAAAAATAATTATATTAAAAACATCGAATCATAATTTTATGTATATAATCTGAAAAAACTCTACATTGGAGGAATTTTGCAAAATCCTCCGAAGAAATTAAAGAATAAAGAAAATTTCAGTAAAAGAAAGGCATTATGCCACTAATGAGTTTCCAATATAGAAAGGGACACAAAATTGTGTCATCTTAAGAATATAACTTAGTCAAATTAAAAACACTAGTAAAAACATTACTAGTTCAAGAAATAAAATCCAGACAACCGACCTGGAACAAAAATTTAAGAGCTCGGTGAGTGTTGAAAAGCAACTACAATATAGAGAATTCCAAACAAATTCGCTCTCACTATAAATATTAACAATACATGTGTAAAAGGTTATATGAAATTTAGTTAGCATATGTTACTTATTAGGGAAATAAAAGTAAACAAAAATTTAAAACAAGAAATATTGAAAGAGGAAAAAGTTTTATCTTTGATTTTCGAAAATAAAAGTTGGGTGTATCCTTACCTGCATCGAAATATGCTAAATAAGACGAGCACTCAAATGTGTATTACACAAGAATAAATCTTGTAAATATTTAATCGAAAGCTTGAAGAGAACCAAAACCCTCTCCATGAGAGGTGAGAATTTCATTCATATGTAAAAACCAAACAATACCCCTTTGCTTTGGGATACACTCTAACCTAAAGTTCAGAAAAGTAGGGTTTTGATTTACAAATCAAGAAAGATTATAGCTAAGGTGTAAATGAAAAGACTAAAAAAAAAAAACAAATATTTTTATTAAGATTTAAAAAATAAAAAAATGTTAACAATATTCAAACCAAAATTTTACAAGGAACGAGATAGGAAGCGGACCCTAGAGTATGAAAAATAATAACAACTCTGAAAATTTTAAGTAATGGTCTCAAATTAGGAATAAGAATTAAATTAGAAAAAGGAAATGAGTTGCAAAACTATAAAACCCTATTCTTGGAGAGGTGGCTTATATAGCAATTAAGAAATATTTGAGATTCGTTAACAAACAAACAAAAAAGTTGTAAGTACTTCGAATGAATCTTCAGTTGGTGATTACGCTACCAGGAAAGGAAACTGTTGATAGTGATGGACCCGCCAAAATTCAGGGGATCACCCCAGTATGAAGTCCCAACTAGACCTCACACCATTTGGTGTGGGAGTCCGATCCGGTATGATGGCCTAGTTGCCATTATCTTAAAGATTTGCCTCAACTCATACTTGTTAGCACAAGAAAGTGGTTTGCTTTGTCTTCAAAAAGTGAGGTTTGTGTGCCTGGTGATTACTAGTGCTACTTGTGTCAATGGTTGTTTCACTGTAGAGGGAGAGGGTATGAGTGAGTCCCAAGTCGGTTTGGAGGAAGCCCCAACTCTTTTAGGAACACACAACACAACAGGACATGCATAACTTCCGGAAGAACAGTCCACACACATGCAGTAGTCACAACACAAAAACGAAGATAAAGCATACAACACTCAGTGGATGAGTCCGCGCAAGTTCAACGATCATTATAGCAAGTTTGATATGAAAGGTATGTCTGATGTCCGAGGATGTAGCCACCACGGGCAGGACAATGTTAATAACATATACAACACATTGTCATTAATAGATTATGTATTACAACAAGTGAATGAGTTCAAGTGTTAAACACGGGTTAAGACAACATGCATTACAAGTGTTCAAGATTAGTCTTACAACAGTTACAATACATGCATGAAAACGTGTTGGCATGTTAGCGGGCTTCTAAATTAAGTGAAAGTTCCAAGACACATCGTTACACCATACATCACTAACCCCATTGGCGGGGCGTTGGAGCCACTACTTACTCCTCAAAGAAAAGAGTACAAACTCTCAAGGCTATGTGGGACGAGCTGAGGAGAAAAGTGCCTTGCATGTACAAATGAGGGGGTATTTATAACCAAGGGTGAAACTGACCCTTGTGGTTATTTGACTACCCTCATGATTTTTTGACTTCAATGACTTTTCGACTTTACATGACTCTTTGTATAAAAAGTGGGTCTCTTGGACTTCCACGTTACATTGCATTGATTGACGGTATGGCCCACAGTAGAGATGTGGACTACATGACTCATGACATGACTCGACATGACAATGCTGGTACATTTGTGCTGATGTTGGTGTGCATATCGAGTTGCAATGTTGCTAGGTGATGGATGTACTCATTGTGTGTCACAACTTCACCTCCACATGGCAAAGTGCACAAAGTCTTTGATGTTCATTGGTTCGTTTGATGTGGCTTTTGCACGTTTCTCCTTGCTTGTATGTTGGAAGGCTCGACATTTTTGTCTATTCGCAAAAGGTGCATGTTCGTCCATCCATCCTTCCATGAGAACATCTTGCATGTTTGCTCGTATGTTCATCCACGAACACATCTTTGCATGATCATCCGTTCGCAAGCACATCTCTTCGCATGCATCGTTTGTTCATCTGTTGGTGAATTTGTCCTTCTACATTTGCTCCCTTCATTCATCCCATCCGTCATTGCGTCATGTTTGTTTGTGTACCTATACCTGTAGTCACTCATGACAAGACAATATCAAATCCAAAAAACTCCTAGTCCAGCATGATACATGATCATTTCGGATGCAAGTGACTGGGAGAGGCAACAAGGTTGTGAGGTGGGATGGAGGCTCTGAGTAATGCTTATGAAAACTGTGCAAGAGTCACTCGGTGATGAAGATGGGAAATCTAGATTGACAGTGACTATCTGCAAGGTCTGGCTCACCTAGAGGACAAAACTACGTAGTGTTTGGGAGGAAAATTCTGGGCTACAGGAAGGTTGGGTAGGAAAACTCTGCGTAGGTTTCGAAATGAGCGGGCAGTGGGAACTTGGCAATCAAAACTACGCAATTCCTAGAGGGAACTAGTAGCTGGCTGCCGAGACACTGACAACAAAAATTGTGCAATTCCTGGAGGGAGCTGGCAGTTTGTTGTTGGGTCACTGGCCAAAAAACCTACACTATCCTTAGGGAACTCACAGTGAGTTTTCGGAGCTTTGCAGCAAAAATTGTGTTATTTCTAGAGGGAACTGAAAGTCCGTTGTCGGGAGCTGTTGGTGGGAAAAACTACGCTGATGTTGGGAGGCTAGCTTGCTGATCACCTCTGCATAGTTTCTAAGCTGAGAAGATTGTTGGGCAACAAAGGGATTGCTCGTGAAAACTATGCAATTTACTTGGTGAGCAGTCGGTCGACTGTCGAGAGGCCTCGCTGGAAAAACTGCGCAATTTTTAGAGGGAGACAGGGACAGGCTTTGGATGTCTGTCTAGCCTGTCCGCACAATTTTCTTAGTTAGAGGAGCGGGAAGGTCTGTAGCCTTTGCACAATTTTCGAGGAGATTCAGTCCCGAGGTGGCCACCGGGTCAAACTCTTTAGTTGACCAGCATGATATAGGGTATACGACCAAAGTCCTACATTGACTAGAAGTGGGGAGGATCATGGGTATATAAGGATGGAAAAATATCTCCATTGGTATGAGGCCTTTTGGGGGTATGTCCAAAAGCAAATCCATGAGGGCTTAGGCCCAAAGTGGACAATATCATACCATTGTGGAGATATGTGGTGTCCAGAGTCCTTACACATGAAGGTTGATTGATTTTCTTGCGGACATTGCAGCTTGAAATGACTTTCTTGGTGCTTCTACACTGCTCTAGGTGACAGTCAATCGAGTTGATGGCGGGGTGATGGTTTGGTTGTCAGAGGGGAAACCGGTCATCAGAACTTCAACGAAATTACTAAGTGTGTAAGTGAGTGAAAGATGCATATGTGATCCTGCAAACACACACTTACATGACTTGATGACGAGATGACTCAAACCATCCAGACACACATGCTCAACATGAATGACCAGCGGTGTAAGCGAAAATAAAGACATTTGTGATTGATCATTGGTCAAATATGATGACACTTGTGCGACAGTCTATGTGACTCTGTGTGTGAGTGAGAGAGATGTTTTCATAGTGAACACAACATGTACACACGAAGCGTAGACTTTGAGCATGACCAGAACATGGTCGTAAGCATGACTTTGACACCAAAGTGCAAAAATTGGGTGAAATGAACAAGAAAGGTGGGTGCGAAGACTCACACGAGCTCACGGAGTGAACCTAAGTGTGTGCAGTCACCAAGTGAAACTCTCAAGGGAGGCTCCGAAACTGGGTACATGCCAAAAAAATTTAGGGTGGTTGTAGCTGCTACAACACTTGGTGACACACTGATAGGACTCCAGCTTCTTTGTTTTGATTCATTTATAGCACTAGAACTTGGTCTTTCAGGGAGTATTGATTCATTTTGTGGGTTACTTCTACTTCCCCACTTACACCATGGACATACATGGTTCACCTTTTTCCAACTAAGTCAAACACAATGAAAATTTCAGCTTGATCACAGTGTTTTGAATCTGGGAAGGGTAATTTAGTGCGCGAGTTGAATATTTTTAGATTATAAGTTTCCATATCTGGTGTTGCTCTACTGCTAGTAGGCCTGGAACATACCCCGATGGGGTCACGTAGGAACACACACATTTCTCCACTGCCAGCGAGCCTAGTCAGTGCCCCAATGGAGTTGCATGCTTCACCTCTCTATGCAGGAAGTCTTTCCCTTATTTCACCTTTGTATTTTCAAGAGGACTATGTAGAGGAACTTATTTATTTTTCGGATGGAAAATGGATCCCGACTTATTGAGAGCAGAAGAGTTTGTTACTTTAGAGAAGCATGTAAGACCTCTCACATAGGTTTTCTCATTTAGATTTCCCCTTCTCCATTTCTACTAGTTGGATGAGCTTGAACACATAGAGCAGAAGGCCAAGTGTAGGCATCAAGCTTCCCAGTATGGCCACAGGTTCATGGTTAGACCAAAATTTCCCTTGTAGATGGTTCGTATTTTCTGTCAAGACTTCATCCGCCGAAGGTTATAACCAAGCACAGAGAAGACGAACACAAGACTGGCCAAGTGCTGTAGTGTCACAAGTCTCTTCAAAACTCAGCCACATACTCTATATAAAAGGCAGAACGTAGTAGTTGGCAACACTTATTTATGAAAACAAAAATAGTAAGGTATCAATAAACCACAACAAATGTGAACAAGAATAGTAAGAAGAACAAAAAACGTAAAAACAAAAATAGTAAGAAAATCAAACAAGATGAAAACAACAAGCAACAAGCAAACTATGCACATGGCATGGGGCATGGCCCGACCTACTGGAAGTAATGCTTGAGATCTTGGTTGTTGACAGGAAGGTTTTCAACCCTTCCGTGAAGTGATTGCAAATGGTACGTGTGTGGGCCAAGCTTCTCATGGACCAGTATAAGATTATCGGGTTTTGCTATCAAAACCTAGTGGTATCCTAAAAGACCTTTACTTGAAAACAACACTACTGCTTTAGATGTTGCATGCAACATAGGCTTTGATGATGGCATGAAGTAGTTGTTTTTATTCTAGTAACAGTTCAAGTTTCTAAAATCAATGCACAAGTGGGCTTCCTCGGATTTCTTACGTACAAAACTTAAATTAGAAACCCATGTAAGTGACGAACTTTGTAAGTAATCCAAACATCCAACAACTTAGTCAATTCATTCTGTATAAGAGGTTCAAGTGACATATGTGTTTTACCCATCTTTTGTTGTAATGGCTTGGCTACTCCTTTTCTTGGAATCCCGTGTTGGATCATTTGTGTGTCTGTGTACTCGGGTCATCATATACCCATGTGAACACATCTCGGTACTGTTTGATCAAGTGGAAAAAGTATTTTCGCCACTACGGTGTGCAGTTTGCACCATGGCTAACTATCTTTGGATCATGACTAGTTCCCAGGTTTCTTTGTCCATTCGTAGTGATGTACCTGTGGGTTCTGCTACTTTTGGGCCCTTGAAAGCGGTTCTAGATGTCGTAGGGGTTTTTGAGAGAAACTGCACCCTTGGGGATGAGGTTTCCTTTCTTTCCATCAATTCCAGTTTTCAGGGGCTGCTTGTATTCATCTTCATAAGTTGTTGTTTCCTTGAAAACATCAACGTTGCTCATCAAGTGCAGTATCTATCATACTACTGTTACTGAATCACCTACCGCTTTAAATGCGACGATGTGGAGGCTAATGAATTTTTGTAAGCCCAACACGAGTGGTTCATACTCAACAACATTGTTCATGCACTCAAACTCCAAGCGGCTTGAAATCATGTGTTTTTTGTTGTTTGGATCGACCAGGATGCACCCATCCCCTGAACCGTCCTATGCCTTTGACCCGTCAAAATACACGGTCCACAACTCGTCTGTACACGAACCATTTGATGCACTTGTACTACTGCTACTACTGTTGCTACTACTGTTGCTACTACTAATAATAATAATGTTACAATGTGTTATACATGTTTCATTTCCATCAATTGGGAAAGGAAGGATGCCTAACTGTGTGTCTGATGGGGTTGGAGCTATCTGTGCAGGATAACACCCCAACGTTGTTTCCAGGAGGTAGTTGTCAAACATGAGTTTTGTGAAGGCCAACGATTCATTCTCACCATTAAGGGGAGTGACATTGTGCTTCATATAACTCTCAGACAATACCCAGATTTGGTTGCATTTTCCCTTGTATGGAAACCACATGTGGGACCAATCTATAGAAAAATATCTGTCCAGCTTGCTCGACCAATCTCTGCTGAGTAGTACACCGTATGCTTCCAGTATGTCCACAACAACTGTGTTGATGCATTGGTGGACTCGAATTTCATGAGATGCTCAGATGATCACGTCTCGCAGTTCACCAATGGCTGGTACCAATGTTCGATCAAGTTGGATGATTCACGTGGATATCTCGCTCCAATGTGCATTGATATTTTTTGCAATGGAGAGTGGCATGATGTTGGCGATCGCGCCAGAATCAACCAAGTAGTTATGAAAATTATTTTTAAAAATTTCAATGATAGTAGGAATGGAGGGTAACTTGAGTTTTCTTCTTCCATCCAGAGTGCGTTGAGCATAGTAGAAAGTGATTTGGGAGGTGTGCTTGCTCCCTTGTTGGTAAAGGGTTCACTGTCCCATGTTGTTTGTCCCAATGCACACAGGAGAATGTCTCGTTGACTCTTGATCTTATCTAACCCGAACAAACTAATGTTCGCTCGATTTTTCTTCATGTCATCTACAATTTTGTAGTCCATAGGTGTTAGACTCACTGAGGTGTCCGAGGTAGAACATAGATTTGCATTGTTCGGCGAAGTGTTTTGCAATTTTTTGCTCATGGACGTGCTCTTGTCCATCACCTTCTTCCTGAACTTGTGTTGTGTCTTCTACTTTGGGGCGGTCGGTGTATCAGCCTTCCTCATCATCAATCTCATCTTTTCTTCTGCTTCCCCAAGTGTAAGGGGAGCCCCTTTACTCCTGAGATTGTAACAATCATTTTTCTTTTGGGGCTGCTTCTTAGTGTTCATCTTAGACATTGCTTGCAAAAACTGATATGCATTCACCACATGCCCAAAACTTGATGCTTCATCAGGTGCAACCTCTTCTTCATTATCTGTGTCTTCCAACTACTCCTGCATACTATTTTCCGCATCGAATTTATGACTGCATAGAGAGTTCGTGACTTGCTTCTAGTTCGAACAAGAGTTCTCATGGTGATGTTCTTCGTTGAATGAACAGACCTTAGGATTTGTGCATTGTTAGACCTAGAACATAGAGCTCTGTGCAGTTTTTTGAGCGAGCCGGTTGTTGCCCGATGAACTGCTTCCATGTCTCTATCTGGGAGGATGGTTGCTTGTTGATGTTTCCATTTTCTGTTGTTTAAGCTCGGACACTTCTGTTGTCAAGTTCTTGACAAAGCAAGTGAGGGTTTCAAGGTCATTTTCTTCCTTGTATCTACCCTTGCTCACCATTTCTTGGGACTTTCTTCTCATGTCTCTGGAATCCTTTGTTGGTTCATCATCCTTGATGACTCCAATCACGCAGGTATTTCTCAACAGAAATAGACTCTTTGAAGTTTTCTAATAGAGTTGGTTTCAAAACTCGCTTGTACTTTCTCCCTTGCTGGTAGACGCTGCATTGCCCCATGTTGTTTGTCCCAATGCCCGCAGCAAGATGTCTCGCTGACTCTGAATCTTAGTTAATTTGAACAAACTAATGTTCGCTCAAATTCTCTTCATGTCATCTACAATTTTTTAGTCCAGAGGTGGTAGACTCACCGAGGTGTCTGGGGTAGAATGGATGTTCGCATTTTCCGATGGAGTGTTTTGCAGTTTTCTGCTCATGGGGGTGCTCTTATCCACCATTGTCTTCCTGATTTTTTTTTGTGTCTTCTGCATTGGGGCAGCCGGTGGATCAACCTTCCTCGTTAGCATTGTCATATTTTCTTGTGCTTCACGAAGTGTAAGGGGACCATCTTTACTCCTGAGATTGTAACAGTTAGTTTTCTTTTAGGAATGCCTCTCAGTGTTCATCTTCGACATTTCTTACGAGCGCTAATATGTTTTCACCACATGCCCAGAACTTGATTCTTCATTAGGTGCAACTTCTTTGTCATTATCAATGTCTTTCGGCTACTGCTGCATACTATCTTCCGCATCAAATGTATGACTGCATACAGAGTTCACAACTCGTTTCCAGTCTAAACAAGAGTTCTCGGGGTGATGTTCTTCGTGGAATGAACAAAACTTAGGATCTGTGCACTGTTTGACCTGGAATGCAAAGCTCTACATAGTGTTTTGAGCAAGGTAGTTACTACCCGATGAGCTGCTTCCTCGTCTCTGTCTGGGCGGATGGCTGCTTGCGGATGTGTCCATTTTGCATTGTTTAAGCTTAGACACTTCTGTTGTCAAGTTATTGATGAGGCAAGTAGGGTTTCAAGGCCATTTTCTTCCTTGTCTCTACCCTTGCTCGCCATTGCTTTGGAATTTCTGCTCATGTCTCTGGATTCCTTTGTTGGTTCACCATCCTTGATGACTCCAATCGCGTAGGTCTTTCTCAACATAAATAGCATCTTCACAGTTTCCTAATAGAGTTGGTTTCACAACTCACTTGAGAAATTGCGCAATGCCGGTTGGTAGTGCGGATGTGTAGCAATCAACAGTGATGGAGTCATGAAGTTTGTTGTCCACTGCAAATATTTTCAGTATCCATGTAAACCTATGATTGAAATCTTTTACCTTTTCTTTTCCCTCCATCTTCAGGCTTCCCAATTCTTTGAGTAGCATGGCTTGGGTCTTGACATCAGCGAACTTTTCAAGGAACATGCATTTGAATGCACCCCAGTTCTGTATGGAGTTATATGAAAGGTTGTGATACCATGCAGCTGCACGACCATCCATGGTGCATGGAGACAATCTACATGCTACATCATCATACCGTACCTCAAGGGTCTACAGCTGCAGGTAGAAATTTTCCAAGTGATCTTCTGCCTTCACCGTGCTTTTAGGGTTAAACTTGATGTTCATTCTCTCCGCTCACTTCGACATGTTGTGCAAGACACCCGAGAGAGCCAATGTTCCCTGAGTCATCCATTCCAAATTTTGGTTAGCCATCTCTTCTTCTTCCTCCTCTTCCTCCTCCTCTCCTTCAGAATCTGATGGTTTCGACTCTAAGTTTGTTGGTCCGTCTCCGCCTCTGCCTCCTCCACTACCTTCCCCTCCACCTCTTGTACGATAGCCTGATCCCAAGATCACAAGGGTGTCTTGTTCCACTTGTCAAAAGACTAGAGGTTCCTATCCATCTTCAATATCTTCTACCAGATCTTCAAGTGTGGAAAGAACTACTTCTTCCACTTATGATACAACGACCCCTGTGGGAGTGGATTTTGGCTTCCTTGATTCATATGGAAGATGTTGTATTCTTGGGGTGATTCTGACTGCTTTTTCGGACTGGCGGGTGATGGGATGGATGGAGCAAATTTGATCATATGGAATTTCGTGTTCAGTCCTTGGAGGTGAGAAGTAACCAACTGCAAATTCGTGCCTAAGTGAGAGGGAGTGCGAGTTACTGCCTTGACTAGATGGTTGATGAGTGAGTGAGAGGATGTTCAACCATATGCAACTGGCTACCCTCCTTCTAGCATCAGAAATGTTGATGGTGTTGGCCCCGCCAACATTCAAAGGATCACCCCGATATGAAGTCCCAACTAGACTTCACACCATTTGGTGTGGGAGTCCCATCCAGTATGATGGCCCAATTGCCATTATCTTAAATATTTGCCTCAACTCTTGCTTTTCAGCACATGAGAGTGGTTTGCTTTGTCTTCAAAAAGTGAGTTTCATGTGCTTGGTGATTGTTAGTGTTACTTGTGTCAATGACTATTTCACTGTAGAGGGAGAGGGTGGTTGTGAGTCCCAAGTCGGTTGGGAGGAAGCCCCAAATCTGTTAGGGACACAAAATACAACATGACATGCATAGCTTCCGAAAGAACAATCCACACAAATGCAGCAGTCACAACACACAAGGGAAGATAACACGTACAACACTCAGCAGATGAGTCTGCACGAGTGCGATGGTCGTTATAGCAAGTTTTATGTGAAAGGTTTGTTTGATGTCTAAGGAGGTAGCCACCACGGGAAAGACAACGTTAACAACACATATAACAAATTTTCATTAATATATTATGTATTACAACAAGTGAATGAGTTCAATTGTTAAACATAGGTTAAAGCAACATGCATTACAAGTGTTCAAGATTAGTCTTACAACAGTTACAATACATGTGTGAAAATGTGTTGGCATGTTAGTAAGCTTCAGAATTAAGCAAAAGTTCCAAGACACATTGTTACACCATACATCACTAACCCCATGGGTGAGGCATTGGAGCCACTACTTACTCCTCAAAGAAAAGATTACAAACTCTCAAGGCTATGTGGGAGGAGCTGAGGTGAAAAGTGACTTGCATGTACAAATGAGGGGGTATTTATAGCCAAGGGTGAAACTAACCCTTGTGGTTTTTCGACTAACCTCATGACTATTTGACTTCCAAGACTTTTCAACTTTACATCACTCGTTGTACAACAAGTGTGTCTCTTGGACTTCCACGTTACATGACATTGATTGACAATATGGCCCACAATAGAGATGTGGACGACATGACTCAACATGACAGTGCTGGTACATTCGTGTTGCTATTGGTGTGTATGTCAAGTTGCAAAGTTGATGGGTGATGGATGTCCACATAGTGTGTCACAGCTTCACCTCCATATGGAAAATTGCGCGAAGTCTTTGATGGTCGTTGGTTCGCTTGATGTTGCTTTTGCACATTTCTCCTTTCTTGTATGTTGGAAGACTTCACCGATTCTGCTATTCGCGAAAGGTGCATTCTGTCCATATGTCCATGAGCACATCTTGCATGTTTTCTCATCCTTCCATCCATGAACACATATTTTCATGATCATCCATTTGCGAGCACATCTCTTCGCATGCATTGTTTATTCATCCGTTGGTGAACCTGTCCTTCTGCATGTGCTCCCTTCGTTCATCCAAATTGTTACCATGCCTTGTTTGTTTTTGTACATGTACCTACAGCCACTCATGACGAGACAACATCAAATCCAAAAACCTCCTATTCTACCATGATACATGATCATTTCGGATGCAGGTGATCGGGAGATGCAACAAGGTTGTGAGGCGAGATAGAGGCTCTGGGTACTACTGATGGAAATTGTGCAAGAGTCACTGAGTTATGAAGATGGGAAATCTGGATCAATAGTGATTGTGTGTGGGGTCTGGTTCAGCTGGAGGAAAAAACTGCACAGTTTTTTGGCGGAACACTCTAGACTACAGGAAGGCTGGGCAGGTAAAATCTGTGCAATTTCTGGAATGAGCTAGTAGTGGGAGCTTGGTAGCGAAAACTGTGCAATTCGTAGAGGGAACTGGCAGCTTGCTGCCGAGACACTGGTAGTAAAAACTGTACAATTGGTGGAGGGAACTGGCAGTATGCTGATGCGTCACTAGCAGAAAAACTACGTAATTCCTCAGGGGAATTGGTAGTCAGCTGCTAGAGCCTCACAGCAAAAACTGTGCAATTCCTAGAGGCAACCACCAGTCTTCTGTTTGGAGCTATTGGCGAGAAAAACTACGTTGTTGCTGGTAGGTTGTCCTGTTGATCACCTCTCAACAGTTTTTGAGCTAAGTGGAATGCTGGGCAGCATAGGAATTGCTCATGAAAGCTGCGCAATTTTGTTAGTGAGCAACTGATCGACTATCGGGAGGCTTGGCTAGAGAAACTACGCAATTTTATGACGAAGATAGGGACGAGCACTGGGTGTCTATTCAGCCTGTTTGTGGAATTTTCTCAGTCAGCGGAGTGGGCAAGGCCTGCAGCCTCTGTGAAATTTTTGAGGGGAGTCAGTCCCAGGGTGGCTGCCAGGTCAAACTCTCCAGTTAACCAGCATGAAGGTCAATTGATTTTCTTGCGGATAGTGTAGCTTGAAATGACTTGCTTGGTGCTTTTGTGCTGCTCTGGATGACAGTCGATCGAGTCGATGTGGGGTGATAGTCCGACTGTAAGAGGGGAGTCTGGTCGTCAGTACTTCAGCGAAATGACTTAGTGTGTGAACGAGTAAAAGATGCATATGTGATCCTGTAAACACACACTTACATGACTCGACGACGTGATGACTCAAACCATCCAGACACACATGCTCAACATGACTGACCAGTGGTGTAAGCGACAATAAAGACATTTGTGATTGATTGTTGGTAAAATATGACGACGCTTGCACAACAATTTATGTGACTCTGTATGTTAGTGTGAGAGATATTTTCATAGCGAACACAACATGTACAGTGAAGACTTTGAGCATGACCAAAACATGGTTGAAAGCATGACTTTGACACCAACATGAAAAAACTTGGGTGAAATGAACAAGCAAGGTGGGTGTGAAGACTCACATGATCTCATGGAGTGAACCCGAGTGTGTGCAGTCATCAAATGAAACTCTCAAGGGAGGCTCTAAAATTGGGTACATGCCAAAATTTTGGAGGGTGGTTGTAGTTGCTACAACACTTGGCGACACATTGATAGAACTCCAGCTTCTCTATTTTGGTTCATTTGTAGCAATGGGCCTTGGTCTTTCGGGGAGTATTGAGTCATTATGCAGGTTACTTCTGTTTCCCCACTTACACCATGGACATACATGGTTGATGTTTTTCCAACTTAGTCAAACACAATGAAAAGTTTAGCTTGATCACAACATTTCGAATTCAGGAAGGGTAACTTAGTGCGCGATTTGAAGATTTTCAGAGTATAAGTTTTCATCTCTGGTGTTGTAGCACTACCAGCAAGCCTGGATAGTACCCTAGCGGAGTCACGTAGGAACACACACATTGCTCCACTGCTAGCGAGCTTGGTCAGTACCCTGGTGGAGTTGCATCCTTCACCTCTCTTCGCAGGAAGCCTTTCTCTTCTTTTTCCTTTGTATTTTTCAAGACGGTAGTGCATATGCACTTATTTATTTTTGGGGTAGAAGAGGGATCCCGACTTATTGAGAGTAGAAGAGGATTTTCCTTCAGAGAAGCATGTAATACCTCTAACATAGGTGTTCTTGTTTTAATTTTCCCCTTCTCCATTTCTACTAGTTGGATGAGGTTCAACACACATAGCAGAAGGTTGAGTATAGGCATGGGGGTTCCCAATGTGGACAGAGGTTCATGCTTAGACCAATACTTCCCCTGTAGACAATTCGTATTTTTGTCAAGAATTATTTAGACGAAGATTATAACAAAGAACAAAGAAGATGGACACAAGACTGACCAAGTGTTGTAGTGTCAGAAGACTCTTCAAATCTCATCGTCATACTCTATTCAAAAGCCTTAACATAGTATTTGGTAGCACTTGTTTATGGAAACAAAAATAGTAAGGTATGAAGTGACCACAACAAACATGAACAAGAATAGTGCGCAGAAAAAAATAGAATAAAAAAAAGATAGTAAGCAAAGCAAACAAGATGCAAAGAACAAGCAACAAGCATACTATGTACATGGCACGCGGCGTGGACCGGACTACTGGAAGTAATTCTTGCGATCTTAGTCATTGATAGGAAGGTTGTCAACCCTACCGTCAAGTGATTGCAAACAGTATGTGTGTGGGCCAAGCTTCTGATGGACCAGTATAGGATTATTGGGTTCCGCTATCAGAACCTGATGGTATCACGAAAGACCTTTAGGTGAAAATGACACTACTACTTTAGATGTTGCATGCAATGTAGGCTCTGATGATGGCACAGGGTAGTTGTTTTTATTCCAGGAATGGTTCAAGTTTCTGAAATCAATGCACAAGTGGGTTTCCCCAGATTTCTTACGTACAGAACTCAAATTAGAAACCCATGTACGGTGAAGAACTTTGTAAGTAATCCAAACATCCAACAACTTAGTCGATTCTTTCTATATAAGAGGTTCAAGCGACATATGTGTTTTACCTAGCTTTTGTTGTAATGGCTTGGCTCATCCTTTGCTTGGAATCCCGTGTTGGATAATTCATGTGCCGTTAGTACTCAGGTCATCATATACCCATGCAGACATGTCTCGGTATTGTTAGATCAAGCGGGCAAAGGCTTGTCGCCACTGCGATGTGTAGTTTTCACCAAGACTGACTGACTATCTTTGGATTGTGATTGGTTCCCAGGTTTCTTTGTTTGTTCGTAGTGGTGGACCTATGGGTTCTGATGTTTTTAGACCCTTGATAGCCGTTTTGCAAGTTGTAGAGCTTATTGAGAGAAACTGCACCCTTGGGGATGAGGTTTCCTTTCTTTCCATCAGCTGCAGTTTTGAGGGGCTGCTCATGCTCATCTTCATCAACTGTTGTATCATTGAAAACATCAATGATGTTCATAAAGTGGAGTATCTATCCTACTATTGTTTCCAAATCACCTACCTCTTTGATTGCAACCATGTGGAGGATAATGGCATTTTTTAAGCCCAGCACGAGTGCTTCGTACGCAACAACGTTGTTTGTGCACTCGAACTCCAAGCGCCTTGAAATCATGTGTTTTCTATTGTTTGGATCAACTAGGATGCAACTGGCCCCTGATCCATCCTATGTATTTGACCCATTAAAATACATGGTCCACAACTCATCTGTACACGAACCGTTTGACAAACCTGTATTGTTGCTATTGCTACAACTAATAATGTTACAATGTGCTATACATGTTTCATTTCCATCAGTTGGGAAAGGAAGGAGGCCCAACTGTGTTTCTGGTGGGGTTGGAGTTGGACATTCAAGATAACACCCCAACATTGTGTCCAGGAGGAAATTTCCAAACATGAGTTCTACAAAGGCCAACAGTTCATTCTTGTCGTTAAGGGGAGTTACATTGTGCTTCATATACCTCTCAGACAATACCCCGATTTGGTTACATTTTCCCTTGTATGGAAGCCACATATGGGATCAGTCTGTAACAAAATATATGTCTAGCTTGTTGGACTAGTCTCTGCTGAGTAGTAGACCGTATGCTTCTGGTATGTCCAAAACAACTATGTTGATGCATTGGTGGACTCGACTATGATGAGATAGTCAGATGATCATGTCTCATAGTTCACCAATGGTTGGTACCGTTGTTTGATCAGGTTGTATGATTCACGTGTATGTCTCGCTCCATTGTGCATTGATATTTTTCATAATGGAGAGTGGCATGACATTGGCGGTTGTGCTAGAATTAACCAAGAAGTGAACATTGTAGTTAAAAATTTCAAATGATAGCAGGAACGGAGGGTAGCCTGAGTTTTCTTCTTCCATATGGAGTGCATTGAGCATAGTAGAAAGTGATCTGGGAGGTGTGATTTCTCCCTTACTGGTAGAGGTTAGGCTATCCATTGTTGTCTGTCCCAATGTGTGCAACAGGATGTCTCACTGACTCTAGATCTTAGCTAACTCACACAAACTGATGTTCGCTCAATTTTTCTTAATGTCATCTACAATGTTGTAGTCAAGAGGTGGTAGACTCACCAAGGTGTCTAACGTAGAACGGATGTTTACGTTGTCCGGTGGAGTGTTTTGCATTTTTCTGCTCATGGACGTGCTCTTGTCCTTGACTATCTTCCTGGACTTATTTTTTGTCTTCTTCTTTGGGGTGTATGATGGATCAACCTTCCTCATCAACAATCTCATATTTTCTTGTGCTTCCCCAAGTGTGGGGGGGGGGCGTTACTCCTAAGATTGTAATGGTCATTTTATTTTGGGGTTTCTTCTCAGTGTTGATCTTCAGCATTGCTTACGAGCATTGATATGTGTTCACGACATGCCTAGAACTTGATGCTTCATCAAGTGCAACGTCTTTTTCATTATCACTGTCTTCTGACTGCTCCTACATATTGTTTTTGACATCAAATTTATGACTACATACAGAGTTCACGACTCGCTTCCAGTCTGTACAAGAGTTCGCAGGGTGATGTTCTTCATGGGATGAACATAACTTAGGATCTACACACTTTTCAACCTAGACCGTAGTTCTCTGTGCAATTTTTTGAGCGAGCCTGTTGTTGCCCGATGAGCTGCTTCCCTTTCTCTGTCTGGTTGGATGGCTTCTTACAAATGTGTTTGTTTTCTCTTGTTTAAGCTCAGACACTTCTATTTTCAAGTCCTTGACGAGGCGAGTGAGGGTTTCAAGGTCATTTTATTCCTTGTCTCTACCCTTTCTCTCCATTTCTTTGGAATTTCTGCTCAAGTCTCTGGAGCCCTTTGTTGGTTCATCATGCTTGATGATTCCAATCGCGCGCAGGTGTTTCTCAACAACAATAACCTCTTCAAAGTTTTATAATAGAGTTGGTTTCACAGATTGCTTAACGAACTGTGCAATGCTAGTCAGCAGTGCAGACATGTAGCAATCAACAGTGATGGAGTCATGAGGTTTGGTGTCCGTTGCAAATCTGTTCAATATGCGTTTAAAACTCTGATTGAAATCTTTTACCTTTTCTTTTCCCTCGATCTTCAGGCTTCCCAATTCTTTGAGTAGCATGGCTCGGATATTGTTATCAACAAAATTTTCCAATAACATGCGTTTGAATGCACCCCAATTCTGTATGGAGTTTGGTGAAAGGATGTGATACCATGCAGCTACACGACCATCCAAGGTACATGGAAACAATCTACATGCTATGTCATCATACCATACCTCAAGGGTCTGCAGCTGCAGGTAGAAGTTGTCCATGTGATCTTCTGCCTTCACGTGCTGTCAGGGTTAAACTTGATGTTCATTCTCTCCACTCACTTCCGCATCTTGTACAAGACACCCAGGAGAGCCAATGGTCCCTAAGTCATCCATTCCAGATTTTGTTCAGCCATCTCTTCTTCTTCTTCTTCCTCCTCCTCCTCTCCTTCAGAATTTGATGGTTCCAGCTCTACGTCTGTTGGTTTGTCTCTGCCTCCACCTCATCTATTGCCTTCCCCTCCGCCTCCTATACTAGAGTCTGATCCCAAGATCAAAAGGGTGTCTTGTTCTCCTTATCGGAAGACCAGAGGTTCCTCTCCATCTTTAATAGCTTCTGCCATACCTTATAATGTGGCAAGAATTGCTTCTTCAACTGATGATACAATGGTCCCTGTGGGAGTGGGTTTTTCATGTTTTCGTGAACTAGCAGGTGAGGGGACAGACAGAGAGAAGTTGATGATATGGAATTTTGTGTTCTATCCTCAAAGGTGAGAAATAACCAACTGCAAAGTCATACGTAGGTTAGAGGGAGTGGAAGTTACTCCCTTGACTAGATGATTGATGAGTGAGTGTGAGAGGATGTTCAGTCATATAGAACTGGCTTCACTCCTTCTAGCGTCAGAAATGTTGATGGTGTTGGACCCGCCAACATTCAGGGGTTCACCCCGGTACGAAGTCCCACCTAGAACTCACGCTATTTGGTGTGGGAGTCCCATCTGCTATGATGGCCTGGTTGCCATTATCTTAAATATTTTCCTCAACTCTTGCTTGTTAGCACAGGAGAATGGCATGCTTTGTCTTCAAGAAGTGAGGTTCATGTGCCTAGTGATTGCTAGTGTTACTTATGTCAATGGTTCTTACACTGTACATGGAGAGGGTGAGAGTGAGTCCCAAGTCGGTTGGTAGGAATCCCCAACTCTGTTAGGAACACACAATACAACAGGACATGAAAAGCTTCTGGAAGAACAGTCAACACGGATGCAGCAGTCACAACACACAAGGGAAGATAACACGTACAACACTCAACAGATGAGTCTGCACGAGTGCAATATTAATTATAACAAGTTTTATGTGAAAGTTCTGTATGATGTCCGGGGAGGTAGCCACCACAGGCAGGACAGTGTTAACAACATATACAACACATTTTCCTTAATAGATTATGTATTACAATAAGTGAATGAGTTCAAGTATTAAACACACGTTAAAGAAACATGCATTATAAGTATTCAATATTAGTCTTACAACAGTTAAAATACTTGTGTGAAAATGTGCTAGCATGTTAGTAGGCTTTTGAATTAAACGAAAGTTCCAAGACACGTAATTACACCATACATCACTAACCCCGTGGATGGGGAATTGGAGCCACTACTTACTCCTCAAAGAAAATATTACAGACTCTCAAGGCTATGTGGGAGGAGTTGAGGTGAAAAGTGCTTTACATGTAAAAATGAGTGGGTATTTATAGCCAAGGGTGAAACTGAACCTTGTGGTTGTTTGACTACCCTCATGACTGTTTGACTTCCATGACTTTTCGACTTTACATCACTCTTTGTACTACAAGTGGGTCTCTTGAACTTCCACGTTACATTACATTGATTGGCAGTATGGCACACATTAGAGATGTGGATGACATGACTCATGACATGACTTGACATGACAGTGCTAATACATTCGTGTTGTTGTTGGTGTGCATGTTGAGATGTAGTGTTGCTGGGTGATGGATGTCCTCATGGTGTGTCACAGCTTCGCCTCTGCATGGAAAAGTGTGCGGAGTATTCGATGGTCATTGGTTCACTTGATGTTGCTTTTGCATGTTTCTCCTTTATTATATGTTGGAAGGCTTGACAGGTTTGTCTATTCATGAAAGGTGCATGTTCATCCATTCATCCTTCCATGAGCACATCTTGCATGTTTGCTCATTCGTCCTTCCGTGAACACATCTTTTAATGATAATATGCTCGCAAGAAAATCTCTTTGCATGCATCGTTTGTTTGTCCATTGGTGAACTTGTCGTTCTGCATGTGCTCCCTTCATTCATCCCATCTGTCATCACGCCATTTTTGTTTGTGTACCTATACTTGCAGTCACTCATGATGAGACAACATCAAATCTAGAAACCTCCTAGTCTACCATGATACATGATCATTCGGATGCAGGTGATCAAGAGAGGCAACAAGGTTGCAAGGCGGGATGGAGGCTCCGAGTACTGCTGATGAAAGATGCGCAAGAGTCACTAGGTGATGAAGATGGGAAATCTGGATTGATAGTGACTGTCCGTGGGGTCTATCTTAGATATAGGAAAAGACTGCACATATTTTGGGAGGAACAGTCCGAGCTACAGGAAGGTTGGGCAGGAAAAATCTGCGTAGTTTCTAGAATGAGAAGGTAGTAGGAGCTTGGCAACCAAAACTGTGCAATTCCTAGAGGGAACTAACAGCTGGCTGCCAGGACAAATGCAACAAAAATTGCGCAATTCCTGAGGGGAACTAGCAGTCAATTGCTGGAGCTTGGTAGAAAAAACTGCATAATTCCTAGAGGAAACTGGCAGTCCACTGCCAGGAGATGCTGGGGGGAAAAATTGGCTAATGCTGGGAGGTTTACCGGCTGATCACCTATGCATAGTTTCTAAGCTGAGTGGACTGTTGGAAAGAAAAGGTATTTCTCATGAAAAATGCACAATTTGCTTGGTGACCAACCGGTCAACTGTCGGCAGGCCTGACTGGAAAAGATACGCAATTTTCTAAGAGAGACAGGGATGGGCACTAGGTGTCTATCGAACCTATCTGTGCAATTTTCTCAGTCAGTGGAGTAGGCAAGGTCTGCAGCCTCTGCATGATTTTTTAGGGGAGTCAGTCCCAAGATGGCTCCCGGGTCAAACTCTCTGGTTGACCAACACAAAGGTTGATTGATTTGCTTGCAGACAACGCATCTTAAAATAACTTTCTTGGTGCTTCTGCACTACTGTGGGTGACATTTGATTGATTCGATGGCGGGGTGATGGTCCGACTGTGAGAGGGGAGTCAGGTTGTCATAATTTCAGTGAAATGACTAAGTGTGTGAACGAATGAAAGATGCATATGTGATCCTGCAAACACACACTAACATGACTCGACGACTCGAAAACTCAAACCATCCAGACACACATGCGCAACATGACTAACCGACGGTGTGAGCGACAAGCGTGACATTTGTGATTAATCGTTGCTCAACTGTGAAGAATCTTGCATGATAGTGTATGTGACTCCGTGTGTGAGTGCGACAAATTTTTTCAAAACGAACACATGTACACAAGAAGTGAAGACTTTGAGCATGACCAAAACATGGTCACAAGCATGAATTTAACACCAACTTGCAAAAACTTGGGTGAAATGAACAAGCAAGGTGGGTGCAAAGACTCACATGAGCTCATGGAGTGAACTCGAGTGCATGCACTCATCAAGTGAAACTCTCAAGGGAGGCTATGAAATTGATAGCATTGGGCCTTGGTCTTTCAGAGAGTATTGAGTTGTTGTGTAGATTACTTCGGCTTCCCCACTTACCCCATGGACATACATGGTTCACCTTTTTCCAACTCAGTCAAACACAATCAAAATTTCAACTTGATCATGGTGTTTTGAATCTAGGAAGGGTAATTTAGAGTGCAAGTTGAATATTTTCAGAGGATAATTTTTCATCTTTGGTGTTGCTCCGCTGCCAGTAGGCCTGGACAGTACCCCAATGGAGTCACATAGGACCACACGCATTGCTCCACTTCCAGCGAGCCTGGTCGGTACCTTGGTGGAGTTGCATGCTTCACCTCTCTATGTAGGAAGCCTTTCTCTTCTTTCGCCTTTGTATTTTTCAAGAGAACTGTGCATAGGAACTTATTTATTTTTGGGGTAGAAGAGGGATCCCAACTTATTGAGAGAAGAAGAGGTCGTTCCTTCAGAGAAGCATGTAAGACTTCTGACATAGGTTTTCTCATTTAGGTTTTCCCCTTCTCCATTTCTACTAGTTGGATGAGATTTAACACATAGAGCAGATAACTGAGTATAGGCATGGGGCTTCCCAGTGTTCACACAGGCTCATGGTTAGACCAAAACTTTCCTTGAAGATAGTTCATATTTTCTGTCAAGACTTCATCGGCTGAAGGTTATAACCAAGCACAGAGAAGATGGACATAAGACTGTCCAAGTGTTGCAGTGTCACAAGTATCTTCAAATCTCAGCCACATACTCTATTCAAAAGCCAGAATGTAGTAGTTGGAAACACTTATTTACGGAAAAAAAATTAGTAAGGTATCAAGAAACCATAACAAACGTGAACAAGAATGGTCAATAGAAAAAAACAACATAAAAACAAAAATAGTAAGCAAAGAAAACAAGATGAAAACAACAAGAAGCAAGTAGACTATGTACATGGCACGAGGCGTGGCCCTGCCTACTAGAAGTAATGCTTGAGATCTTAACCACTAAAAGAAAGGTTGTCAACCCTCCTGTCAAGTGATTGCAGATGGTACATGTGTGGGCCACGCTTCCCATGGACCAGTGTAAGATTATAGGGTTTCGCTATCGGAACCTAGTGGTATCCTGAAAGACCTTTAGGTGAAAATGGAACTATTGCTTCAGATGTTGAATACAACATAGGCTCTGATGATGGAACAGGGTAATTGTTTTTATTATGGGAATGGTTCAAGTTTTTTAAATCAATGCACAAGCAGGTTCCTCGTTCCCATAATTTCTTACGTACATAAATTAAATTAGAAACCCATGTATGGTCACGAACTTTGTAAGTAATCCAAACATCCAAAAACTTATTGAATTCTTTCTGTCTAAGAGGTTCAAGTGACATATGTGTTTTACCTAGCTTTTGTTGCACTGGCTTGGCTCCTCCTCTACTCAGAATCCTGTGTTGGATCATTCGCATGTCATGTGTGCTCAGGTCATCATATACCCATGCGGGCACATCTCGGTACTGATTGATCAAGTGAAGAAAGGATTTCCACTGCTGTAGTGTAGTTTTCACCAAGACTGACTATCTTCGGATCGTGATTGGTTCCGAGGTTGCTCTGTTCGTTCGTAGGGGTGGACCTACAGGTTCTGCTATTTTTGGGCCCTTGGCAGCAGTTCTGCAAGTCGTAGATCTTGGTGAGAGAAACCTCACCCTTGGGAATGAGTTTTCCTTTTTTCCATCAGTTGCAGTTTTCAGGGGTTGCTTGTGCTCATCTTCATCAGTTGTTGTGTCCTTGAAAACATCAACATTGTTCATGAAGTGCATTATCTGTTGTACTACTATTTCTGAATCACCTACCGCTTTAAGTGCGACCATTTGGAGGCTAATGTATTTTTGTAAGCCCAACACGAGTTCTTCATACTCAACAATGTTTTCTGTGCACTTGAACTCCAAGCACCACTTGAAATCATCTGTTTTTTGTTGTTTGGATCAACCAGGATGCACTCGGCCCCTTAACCATCTTGTGCCTTTGACCCATCAAAATATATGGTCCACAACTCGTCTGTACACTGATAGTTTTACGCACTTGTACTGCTGCTACTACTATTTCTACAACTACTACTAATAATGTTACAATGTGATATACATGTTTCATTTCCATCAGCTGGGCAAGGAAGGAGGCCCAACTGTGTGTCTGGTGGGGTTGGAGCTGGCCATGCAGGTTAACACCCCAACATTGTTTCCAGGAGGCAATTTCCAAACATGAGTTCTACGAAGGCCAATGGTTCATTCTCGCCATTAATGGGGGTGACATTGTGCTTCATATATCTCGCAAAAAATACCTGGATTTGGTTGCATTTTCCCTTGTATGGAAGCCACATGCAGGACTAGTGTGTAGAAAAATATCCATCCAGCTTGTTGGACCAGTCTTTTCTAAGTAGTAGACCGTATGCTTTCGCTATGTCCACAACAACTATGTTGATGCATTGGTGGACTCGACTGTGATGAGATATTCAAATGATCACGTCTCACAGTTCACCAATGGCTGGTATCGATGTTCGATCAAGTTGGATGATTGGTGCAGATGTCTTGCTTCATTGTGCATTGATATTTTTTGTAATGGAGAGTGGCATGACGTTGTTGGCCACACCAAAATCAACCAAGGAGTTGTGAATATTGTAGTTAAAACTTTAAAATGATAGCAGGGAAACCTAAGTTCGCTTCTTCCACCTGGAGTGAATTGAGCATAGTAGAAAGTGATCCAGGAAGTATGATTGCTCCCTTGCTGGCAGAGGTTGAAATGTTTGTTGTTGTCTGTCCCAATGCGTGCAACGGGATGTCTCGCTGACTCTGGATCTCAACTAACTCAAACAAACTGATTTTATCTTGATTTTTCTTCATGTCATGTACAATGTCGTAGTCCATAGGAGTTAGACTCACTGAGGTGTCCGAGGTAGAACGTATATTCACATTGTTCGAAGAAGTGTTTTGCAGTTTTTTGCTCATGGACGTGCTCTTGTCCATCGCTTTCTTCCTGGACTTGTGTTGTGTCTTCTGCTTTGGGGTGGCTGGTGGATCAGCCTTCCTCATCATCAATCTCATCTTTTCTTCTACTTCCCCAAGTGTAGGGGGAGCCCCTTTACTCCTGAGATTGTAATAGTCATTTTTCTTTTGGGGCTGCTTCTTAGTGTTCGTCTTAGACATTGCTTGTGAGAACTGATATGCATTCACCACATGCCCAAAACTTGATGCTTCATCAGGTGCAACCTCTTCTTCATTATCTGTGCCTTCCAACTGCTCCTGCATACTATTTTCCGCATTGAATGTATGACTGCATAGAGAGTTCGCGACTCACTTCCAATCCGAACAAGAGTTCTCGAGGTGATGTTCTTTGTGGAATGGACAGACCTTAGGATATGCACACTATTCGACCTAGAACATATAGCTCTGCATAGTTTTTTGAGTGAGGCAGTTGTTGCCTGATGAGCAATGAGCTGCTTCCATGTCTCTATCTGGGTGGATGGCTGCTTGTGGATGTGTCTATTTTCCGTTGTTTAAGCTTGGACACTTCTATTGTCAAGTTCCTAACGAGGCGAGTGAGGGCTTCAAGGTCATTTGCTTCCTTGTGTCTACCCTTGCTTGCTATTGCTTGGGACTTTTATTCGCATCTCTGGAATCCTTTTCTAGTTCATCATCCTTGATAACTCCAATCATGTAGGTCCTTCTCAACAGAAATAACCTCTTCATAGTTTTCTAATAGAGTTGGTTTCGCATCTCGCTTGACAAACTGCGCAATGCTGGTCGGCAGTGCGGATGTGTAGTAATCGACAGTGATGGAGGTGGTGACTTCTTAAAGTTTTTTCAATATGCGTGTAAACCGATGATTGAAATCTCTTACCTTTTCTTTTCCCTCCATCTTCAGGCTTCCCAATTCTTTGAGTAGTATGGCTCGGGTCTTGACATCAACAAACTATTCAAGGAACATGCATTTAAATGCAACCCAGTTTTGTATGGAGGTCGATGAAAGGTTGTGATACCATGCAGCTACGCGACCATCCATGGTACATGGAGACAATCTAAATGCTACGTCATCATATTGTACCTCAAGGGTCTACAGCTGCAGGTAGAAGTTTTCCAAGTGATCTTCTACCTTCAATGTTGGGTTGTGTTATATTCTTTCCATGTAATTAACAAGGGGTTTGAGGGGTACCCGTAACCCCACTTTATGGGGTCTGGGGCAGCGCCCTAGAAAATTTTGATTTTGGACCCTATGTTAGGTTGGACAGACCCACCTATGGTTTTGTGCATGATTTTTGCACATGTTTTTTGGACGCGATGGTTTTACGGTCCATGGTATTGGATAAAATGGTTTTCGATCCATGGTATTGGATGCTTCGACATGTATAAATATGTATTATAACATTGAAAGGAACATAATGAAAAAAAATCAAGTTGGTAGTCTCGGTTTTGGGATCCAGGGGAAAATATCTATTTATATGTGTTTTATGTGTTATGATCTCACATTGTTTATTTTCTGTGTTTTAGAATTCATATGCAGGTAGTTTCTATATGGGGTTAAAACCTACATTTGGTATCAGAGATTTTTTGGCTTCAAGGGGATGCCTTTGTTGCTAAGGGGTTTCACTTAGGCCTGTGGTAGACCCTGTTTAGTGGGAGATCTGCAAGATTGATTCTGGTGGTGAAAGAAGATGGCGAGCAGTGGAAAGATAGAGATCGAGAAATTTAATGGTCAAAGTTTTGAGTTGTGGAAACTCAAGATGGAGGATATGTTAGTGGATAAAGACCAGTGGATCATGGTAGATCCGGGTACTAAACCAACGAGAGTGTCTGATGAAGAATGGAAGAAGTTGGATTGGAAGGAAAAGAGCACAATACAATTGTGTGTCTCAGATTCAGTATTGTTGAATGTATTAGGGGAAGCTACGGTGAAGGCTTTGTGGGACAAGTTAGGGACTTTGTACCAATCTAAGTCTCTAGTGAATAAATTGTTCCTGTGGAAAAAGTTGTATAACATGAGGATGAAAGATGGAGACTCAGTGACAGAGCATGTGAATGGATTTAATACTATAGTAAGTCAGTTAGCATCTGTTGATATTAAAATTTCAGATGAAGATAAGTGCATCTGTTTGTTGTGTTCTCTACCAGATTTGTGGGTAGTCTGGTTATTGCAATAGGTAGCAATGCAACTACCTTGCATTTTGATGAAATAGTCTCATCCTTGCTGATGGAGGAGATGAGATGAAAATTTATGGAGAGCCAAAATGGTGATGCCTTTTCTGTACGAGGGTGGACTTAGAATAGAAACAAAAATAAGTCATCGAGTGGGAGATATAAATCTAAAGGGAGATCTAAATCTCCAGCAAAACCTGTAAAGGTGGTGTGCTGGAAATGTGGAAAGAAAGGGCACTACAAAACAGACTGTAAATCTAAAGCTCCTGACAAATGAAAGGGATCTGATGAGGCTCCTTCTACACAGGCGAAAACCACCTCAGATGAATGTGGGGATGTGTACTTGGCTTCTTCAAGTACACATGTAGATCATGAGGCATGGTTGATTGACTCAGGTGCATCCTTTCACTTCACTCCCCATAAAGAGTGGTTCTGCGAGTATGAGAAATATGATGGTGGTGATGTCTTCTTGGGAGATGAAAAGAAGGCTAGAATCGTTGGTCGCGGAAAACTAAAGTTGAAGTTGCAAGATGGAAGGGTTAGAACACTTCCAGGTGTTCTACATATTCTTGCATTAGCCAAAAATCCGATTTCTGTTAGCAAGCTGGATGACGCAGGTGTAAAAGCAGTGTTCGAGAAGGATACGTGCAAGATGGTTCGGGGAGCACTGGTATTGATGCGTGGAGTTCAGATTGGAACTCTGTACAAGCTGCAAGGTAGCACTGTTATTGATGGGTGTAATAATTATGTGGTTCCTGAAAGTGGAGCAGAAAATCTAGTGGTCTCTGGAGAGAAGACCATGCTGTGGCATCAAAGGCTTGGACATATTGGAGAAAAGGGCCTTCGAATACTTCATGATAAAGGTATGGTAGAAGGTATGAGTAATAGATCTCTGGATATTGATTTTTGTGAAAATTGTGTATATGGGAAGCAGAATCGGATGAGTTTCCCCTCTGGTAGTAAGAGGGCGAAACAGATATTAGAACTTGTGCACAGTGATGTGTTTGGACCTGTGAAGGTTCCATCACTGGGTAAGTCTGTGTACTATGCATCATTTATAGATGACTTCTCAAGGAATACATGGATATATTTCCATAAGAAGAAATCTGAGGTCTTTGATAGGTTTAAAGAATTCAAGGATCTGGTGGAAAACCAGATAGAGAAGAAGATAAAGGTGCTAAGGGCAAATAATGGTGGAGATTTTTGTAGTAAGGAATTTGAAGAATTCTGTAAGAAGTGTGGTATAGCACGGCAAAAGACTACTCCATATACACCTCAGCAAAATGGAGTTGTAGAAAGAATGAATAAGACATTGATGGAAAGGTCAAGAAGTATGCTCAGTGGTACCGGGTTAGGACATGAATTTTGGGCAGAGGCAGTGGATACTGCATGTTACCTAGTCAACAGGTCACCTTCATCAGTGTTGGAGGATAAGACTCCACAAGAGTTATGGACTGGTAAGAAACCCTCTCTTTCACATCTGAGGGTATTTGGATGTGATTCATATGTACATGTTTCAAAGGAGAAATGAACCAAGTTGGATAGTAAATTTTAAAAGTGCATCTTTATTGGGTATAAGGATGGTTTGAAAGGTTATAAGCTTTGGAACCTAGTAACAAGGAAGGTTGTGTACAGCCGAGATGTGGTGTTCAGAGAGGTGAAAGATGTTATTAAAAATGAAGTCCAACCAAAGGAACCTGAGAAGATAGAGTTTGAGCTAAAGGAGGAAGAATCAGACTCTACATCAGAGGAGGAATCAGAAGCTGAAGAGCCAAAAACTCCGGGTGTAAGAAGATCAGTTCGAGAAAGAAGGCAGCCAAAAAGGTATAGTCCATCTGCTTTTTGTTCAAAATTTGCTTATCTATTATTGATGATGATCCCAGAACTGTGAAGGAAGCAGTGGATTCAGAGGATGGAAAACTCTGGAAAGAGGCCATGGTTGATGAAATGGAATCTTTGCACAAAAATGAGGCTTGGGATCTGGTGGAGTTGCCGGCTGGAAGGAAACCCATTGGCAACAAATGGGTGTTCAAGAAGAAGACAAATGCAGAAAGGAAGGTGGAGAAATACAAAGCTCGGTTGGTAGCAAAAGGTTATTCCCAGGTGCCGGGAATTGATTTTGGTGATATTTTTTCTCCTGTTGCCAAGGTAACTTCTATTAGATTACTTTTATCTGTTGCTGCTGCTTTTGATTTTGAGGTAGAACAGATGGATGTGAAGACAACATTTCTTCACGGGGAGTTGGAAGAGGAAATCTACATGAAGCAACCTGAAGGCTTTGTGTTGAAGGGTAAGAAAGAACTGGTATGCAAGTTAAAGAAGTCTCTGTATGGGTTAAAACAGTCACCAAGGATGTGGTATCAGAAATTTGATACATTTATATGGGGACTTGGCTTCACAGAAGCAAAGCAGATCATTGTGTGTATTTTAAATTAATTGATGACCGTGTTATTTATCTGGTCTTGTATGTGGATGATATGTTGCTGGTTGGAAATGACAAAGAAATTATCCAGGATTTGAAGACCCAATTGTCCTCCAAATTCGACATGAAAGATCTCGGTGCTGCAAACTATATTTTGGGCATGGAAATTAAAAGAGATCAAGAAGAGAGGAAGCTCTGGTTAAAACAGAGGAAGTATGTCGAGACAATACTACAGAGGTTTAATATGCAGGATAGTAAA
>APFE031501412.1:73441-90553 GCA_000404065.3 Pinus taeda
ATACATGGCAGCCACTCATGTAAGCAAGGAAGCAGTTTGGTTGCAGAGATTGTGTTCAAGTATGGGGTTAGTACAGGGAGCTATAAGGATAGACTGTGACAACCAAAGTGCAATTTTCTGGCAAAGAACCCTGCTTATCATTCAAAGACAAAGCACATTGATGTTCAGTATCACTTTGTGAGGGATATGATAGAAGACAAAAAGGTGTTGCTGGTAAAGGTGGACACTTTGAAGAATACTGCAGATGCATTGACAAAATTTGTGAGCTCTGAGAAGTTCTCCTGGTGTAGAGAAACAATGGGTGTTTCAGGGCTGGAAAAATGACTAAGCTCTCCTATGGCTCCCTGTGGAAAGAAAACAACAAGTGGGAGAATGTTGGGTTGTGTTATATTCTTTCCACATAATTAACAGAGAGTTTGAGGGGTACCCGTAACCCCACTTTGGACCCTATGTTAGGTTGGGCAGACCCACCTATGGTTTTGTGCATAATTTTTGCACATGTTTTTTGGACGTGATGGTTTTTCCGTCCATGGTATTGGATGCTATGTTTTTCGATCCATGGTATTGGATGCTTCGGCATGTATAAATATGTATTATAACATTGAAAGGAAGATAATGAAAAAAAAATCAAGCTGGTAGTCCCAGTTTTGGGATCCGAGGGAAAATCTCTATGTATATGTGTTTTATGTGTTATGATCTCGCATTGTTTATTTTTTGTGTTTTAGAATTCGTATGCAGGTAATTTCTGTAGGGGGTTAAAACCTACATTCATTGTGTTGTCAGGGGTAAACTTGACCTTCATTCTCTCCACTCACTTCAGCATGTTGTACAATACACCGAGGAGAGCCAATGTTCCCTGAGTCATCCATTCCAGATTTTGGTCAACCATCTCTTCTTCTTCTTCTTCTTCCTCCTCTCCTTAAGAATCTGATGGTTTCAGCTTTGAGTCGGTTGGTTCACCTTCGCCTTCGCCTCCTCCACTTCCTTCCCTTTTGCCACCTGTACCAGAGTCTGATCCCAAGATCACAAGGGTGTCTCATTCCCCTTGTCGGAAGACGGAGGTTCCTCTCCGTCTTTAATATCTTCTACCAGACCTTCAAGTGTGCCAAGAACTACTTCTTCCACTGATGATACAATGACCCCTGTAGGAGTGGTTGTTGGCTTCCTTGATGTGTATGGAAGATGTTGTATGCTTGGGATCAGTCTAACTACTTTCGCGAACAATGATGGGATGGACGGAGCAAGTTTATGATATGTAATTTCATGTTCAGTCTTTGGAGGTGAGAAGTAACCAACTACAGAGTCGCGTGTAGGTGAGAGGGAGTGCGAGTTACTGCCTTGATCAGATGGTTGATGAGTGAGTGTGAGAATATGTTTAGCCATATACAACTGGTTTCCCTCCTTCTATTACTAGAAATGTTGATGGTGTTGGACCTGCCAACATTCAAGGGATCACCTTGGTATGAAGTCTCAACTAGACCTCACGTCGTTTGGTTTGGGAGTCCCATTCGCTATAATGGCTCAGTTTTCATTATCTTAAAGATTTTCCTCAACTCTTTCTTGTTAGCATAGGAGAGTGGTTTGCTTTGTCTTCAAGAAGTGAGATTCGTGTGCCTTGTGATTTCTAGTGTTACTTGTGTCAATGGTTCTTTCACAGTAGAGGGAGAGGGTGGGATTGAGTCCCAAGTCTATTGGGAGGAAGCCCCAACTCTGTTAGGAACACTCAACACAATAGGGCATGCATAGCTTCCGGAAGAATAGTCCACATGGATGCAGCAGTCACAACACACAAGGGAAAATAACACGTACAACACTTAGTGGATGAGTCCGCGCGAGTGCAACGGTCATTATAGCAATTTTTATGTGAAAGGTTTGTCTGATGTACGGGGAGGTAGCCACCACGGGTAGGACAACCTTAACAACATATACAACACATTTTCATTAATAGATTATGTATTACAACAAGTGAATGAGTTCAAGTGTTAAACACAGGTTAAAGCAACATGCATTACAAGTGCTCAACATTAGTATTACAACAGTTACAATACATGTGTGAAAACATGCTGGACTGTTAGCAGGTTTTTGAATTAAGAGAAAGTTCCAAGACACATTGTTACATCATACATCACTAACCCCATGGGTAGGGCATTGGAGTCACTACTTACTCCTCAAAGAAAATATTACATGCTCTCAAGGCTATGTGGGAGGAGCTGAGTTGAAAAGTGCCTTACATGTACAAATGAGGGGATATTTATAGCCAAGGGTGAAACTAACCCTTGTGGCTATTTGACTACCCTCATGATAGTTTGACTTCCATGACTTTTCGACTTTACATAACTCTTTGTACAACAGCTGGGTCTCTTGGACTTCCACGTTACATTACATTGATTGACAATATGTCCCACAGTAGAGATGTGGACAACATGACTTGACATGATAGTGTTGGTATATTCGTGTTGCTACTAGTGTGCATGTCGAGTTACAATGTTGTTGGGTGAAGGATGTCTTCATGGTGTGTCATAGGTTCACCTCCGCATGGCAAAGTGTGTGGAGTCTTCGATGGTCGTTGGTTCGCTTGATGTTGCTTTTGCACGTTGATCCTTGCTTGAATTTTGGAAGGGTTGACATGTTCATCTATTCATGAAAGGTGCATGTGCGTCCGTCTGTCCGTCCATGAGCACATCTTGCATGTTTTCTCATTCGTCTGTCCACAAACACATCTTTCCATGATCATCTGTTCACGAGCACATCTCTTCACATGCATCATTTTTTCATCTGTTGATGAACCTATCCTTCTACAGTTGCTCCCTTCATTCATCCCATCCGTCGTTGCTCCATGTTTGTTTGTGTACCTGTACTTGCGGTCACTCATGACGAGACGACATCAAATCCAAAAACCTCCTAGTTTTCCATGATACATGATCATTTCGGATGCAGGTGACCGAGAGAGGCAGCAAGGTTGCTAGGCGGGATGGAGGCTCTGGGTACTGTTGATGACAAATGCACAAGAGTCACTGGGTGATGAAGATGGGCAATCCAGATCGATAGTGACTATCTGCAGGGTCTAGCTCAACGATAAGATAAAACTACACAGTTTTTGGGAGGAACATTCTGGACTGCAAGAAGGTTGGGCAGGCAAAATCTACGCAGTTTCCAGAACGAGCAAGAAGTGGGAGCTTGGAAGCCAAAACTACGCAATTCCTGGAGGGAACTGGAAGTTGGCTGCCAACACATTGGCAACAAAAAATGCAAAATTCCTAGAGGGAACTGGAAGTTTGCTGCTAGGTCACTGGCAGCAAAAACTACGCAATTCCTGAGGGGAACTAGCAGTCAGTTGTTGGAGCTTCACAACAAAACTGCACAATTCCTGGAGGGAATTGGCAGTCCGCTGTTGGCAGGAAGAACTGCGCTAATTCTGGGAGGCTGGCCTACTGATCACCTCTACGTAGTTTCTAAGCTAAGTAGACCACTGAGCAGCAGAGGGCTTGCTAATGAGAACTGCGCAATTTTCTTGGTGAGTAGTCGGTCGACTATCGAGAGGCCTAGCTAGAAAAAATGCAAAATTTTCTGAGGGAGACAGGGACGTGCACTGGGTGTCTGTCAAGTCTTTCTATGCAATCTTCTCAGTTAGCAAAGTGGGCAAGGTCTGTAGCCTCTGCGCAATTTTTTATGGGAGTCAGTTTCTGGGTGGTTGTAGGGTCAAACTCTCCAGTTGAACAGCATGAAGGTTAATTGATTTGCTTGCAGACAACTTGAAATTATTTGTTTGGTGCTTCTGCGTTTCTTTGGGTGACAGTCGATTGAGTCGATGGCAGTGTGATGGTCCGGATGTCAAAGGGGATTCCGGTCGCCAGAAATTCAGTGAAATGACTAAGTGTGTGAACAAGTGAAAGATGCGTATGTGATCCTGCAAACACACACTTACATGACTAGACGACGAGACAACTCAAACCATCCAGACACACATGCTCAACATGGTTGGCTGACGGTGTGAGTGACAAGCGCGACATTTGTGATTGATCGTTGGTCGACTGTGATGACGCTTGTGCGACAATGTATGTGACTCTGTGTGTGAGTGCGATAGAAGTTTTCATAGCGAACTGTACACATGAAGCGAAGACTTTGAGCATGGCTAGAACATGGTCGCAAGCATGACTTTGACACCAACATGCAAAAACTTGGGTGAAATGAAAAAGCAAGGTGGGTGTGAAGACTCACACGATCTCACGGAGTGAACCCGAGTGTGTGCATTCATCAAGTGAAACTCTTAAGGGAGGTTCCGAAATTGCGTACAGGCCAAAATTTTGGAGGGTGATAGTAGTCACTACATCAGAAACCCAAAATAAATTATTTCATGTTAATAAAGATGCCACAAGTTAAACTGTTACCTGTAAAATCTAACAATTCTAAATAAAGGTGTGAAACCTTTAGAATCTTTACCAGAGAAAAAGTTAAATAACTACACAATGTATCACATTAAGAAACTACGCAAAGGAGATAAGATGGTATTCCTCCAAATAGCTTAGCTCATCTTAGACACCTCAAAAGACCTACAAGTGAAAAAAATAAATAGGAAGACATAATTATACAAAACAAAATTGTGAGCATAAATTTAAGCAAATTAATGTTTGACATAAGATCGATACAACTATTATTAAAGGAGACATTGATCTTATTTACCTTGCCGAAAAGAGAGAAAACGTGGAGTAATTCCATCATCCTACTTGACCTAGAAAAGTTCAACACAAAGTAACATATGTAGAAAATGCCAAGGTAAATCCTAACTGTGAAACCCTAGCCACATAGGGGCTTCTCCGGTGAAATTCCCTCAATAAAATGATTAAGCGAAAGAGCGGTAAGTTAGTCATTAGGGTACATTAAACCCTAGAATGATCTTATACTATTGATTAGACAAGGACTGAGGCTAACCATCGATAAGGTAATTCAACGTGCATTAATGTGGAGCTCTTTGGTAAAGACCATGTATATCATGGAACACTCTAGAAACGTCTCGAAAAATCAAGCCTTACGTTTATGTATATAACGGTAATTAAGTTTCCAAACTTAAAATACCACATACATCACAATGCAAAGGAGTTGGACTATGTAAAAGGTTTAAGAGGTACCAATCGTTATATCGAAGATATTTGCAGGACCATCAAACTCATACCCAAGCGGTGTATACATACCAATATTTTTATGAAAAGAACATAATCAATATTAAAGCATAACAAGTTTTAATGTATATCGAATTATGATGTATATATATATTCCATATGCACATTCAAATAAATAAAAATATATTACAAGGCTATAGTGATAATCCCAACAATTAATGGTTTAGTTATGAAACATGAAAGGGTTAGAAAACCCATAACATTTTTAATCAAGAGATAATGGTGGCGTGTGTGTACATTTATTATTTCATATTTAAGGTATATTTCACTAGAAATAAGTGGTTAATTGTTTCATTATCAAAACAAGAGGTTGTATTTTGGTGCATAGACCCTTTTTTTGTTAAAAGATTAGAATGTTACCATTAAGTGATCAGAAAAGCTATTCTTTTGAATTATATAGATGGCATAATGTGATAAGATGTTTATTAACCAACAAAAAAACAACATTATATTATTACCCAAAAACCCTCTAATAATTCAAAAAGGCGATATTAAAAAAATTAGGAGAAGATGGTATAATCTTCATTAGAAGATGGTTATATATATATATATATATATATATATATATATAATATATATATATAAGGGTAAAAAGGGAGCCATTACATTACCATATTCCACACTTCCATTTTTAGGCATTAGATGTCATTTTGTATATTAGGCAGATTGTGACATGCTAAAAATGCACATTTGAGACAATTTTGTGTGTGTGTATTTCATGGTACATATTGTTTGAAGTGAAGTGTTTTTTTATTTGATGTTGAAGTGTTAGATTTCTAGGTTGAATGTGCATCTTTGAAACAAGCGCTCTCACATGTTGTATTGTTGAAGGAGTTTGGAATGATCTTTCAAAGACATGTAAATTAAGCATAACCCTAGAAATACATGTAGTTGATGACTCCAAACAAAATACAAGTTTTATCATATTAGGGCACACTTCTTCAAGCGTATACCAATTCTAAAAATCATGTTATTACAATAATTTACATAATAGAAATGCATTTTTATCTTTGAGTTCTATATTAAATAACTTAATAATTGCAACATTTGTTATATCAAATCAATGTGAATGATAAATATTGAAAACTAATTAATCACGAAGACAGTGCAAGAAGAAAAATGAAATTTGCAATCACACAATTTTGGATAGAAAGATACTTTATACATATATAGAAGAAATGAAATACATGTGAACAAATTTACTAGAAAATTGGTACAATATCCGCCTCTTCAAACCCTATAAAGGTAAAATCTTGAAAAGTCATAGCCACCATTAAAGATCCACAAGAAGCTAGTATCAACACCAACAAGTCCTCTCTTAGCATCAGTGAGATTTTATCACATATGCTCTTCGCACTACCACTATTTTCTTCCTTAGGGTTTACAAACCCTACACATATTGCATCACACATGTGCATGGAAAAACAACTCTAGTCCTAATCTCCACATGTGCTTGTCAATCATATGGTTTATGTACTCAAATATTTGGTCTTTAACTCTTACATTAACATAAACAACACCACCTCCATGGAACATCATGAAAGATGTAATAATCAACTTGTCTTTTAACAAAGACATCACAACATGCTCAAGACCCATAAATTTCTTGTAATCATGATATTTACACAGCCTCACATCCTATAAGAATAAGGTTTTAAAATCATTCATGGTGTTATCTCCAATGTCCATGTCTTCTACTAGGTTATAAAATCTAGTAGTACAACAATATCCTTCATAATCATCATCATGAATAACACCAACTCCATGTTCTTCTCTAGGGTCTACATGCATATCATAAACTCTAGAATCACAGAAGCAAACCTAAAATTCACAAAAAAGAAAACTCTCCATGAAACATACAAGACATATCCTTTTTTATTCTAGGGTTTTCTCATGCACCCTAATGTATTTATTTGTACAAGGCTTTTCCAAGGTAATACAATAAATAAAGTATAATGATGAAAAACTATACAACTCTATCCTCCCTTATATATATAATAAGTGAGGGAGCCTAGCATAATAAGGACATAATTCCATTTAAGTGAAATGTTATGTATAAAAATAATAAAAATAATATAACTATGTAAATATATTAATTATGTAGAGGGACATGATCAAATATCATGACCCCTCGTTAAAAGTCCCCGAAGGCGAAATTTATGCCAGGGCCTTGATTGTAAAAAAAACTACCATTCATTCGATATATAGATATATATATAATACGCTTGTTCCATGTATGCCTACTGGATCTATTATCACTTAGGAGGAAGACTAATAAGATCTAGTATATATCTTATTAGTCTTCCTCCTAAGTGATAATAAGGATCCAGTAGGGCATACATGGAACAAGCGTACTTATATTATATATATATATATAGATATAGTACAATTGTTCCATGCAATGCCCTAATGGACCTTGTTATCGTATATTATCTTATTATTCTTCCTGCTAAGTGATTGGCTTTTTATGCTTGATTCGAATAAGGATTATTAGTATACATATGAAGTATGTGTATGCCAGCTATATACCCACACTTTGCATGAATACTATAGTATTCTAAAGCTTAAAATGTTAGATGATTAAACAAATGGCTAACCTTGATTAATGTTTAATTAACCTTAAAATCTCGGCTTATAGTTATTAAGTTATATTGGTATATACTTATAATATTAAATTAGTATATTCTTGTGAATACGTAATTTTACTCATATGAATTAATATTAATATTTCATTATTATATATTATTTAATTATTATTTCATTTCCTAAGGTTTTACAAGTTGTCTCTCCAAAGTTATTCATAATTAAATATTAATATTTCATTTCCCAAGGTTTGACAAATTGCCGACTCCAATTTATTTCAAAATTAAATATTAATATTTCATTTCCTAAATTTTGACGAGTTCCCTTCTAGAATTTATTTTTGGATAAGATATGGGGCAAATTCAAGGTCATTAAATTAAAAATATGAGGGAACATTAATGGCCATAATGGTAGGTGGTTGAGGTGGATGAGTGGGTGATCACGTGCTCAGAATTATGCTCAAAACTAAAAGTTTTCATAATGGTGTGGAACTAGAACAAACACATAGTGCTCGTCATCATGAATCCATCGCAACTCATTTCATGCGAAACAGACACCGTATCGCTTCAGAAACACGTTCTGTTCACTTTGGCAAACAGGTAAATTTTTTGAAAAGAAAGGGATAGCCCAATCAACAGTCCATACTATTGACTAGGCTACCCAGTTAGCATTGACTATGTAGTTGACGTGGCACCATAATCTCATCAAGGAATGGTTGAGTGCCATGTGGCATGTTCGTACAGGCATGAGTTGGCAGGATGCTATTGGTTGAAGGCTATATAGGTGGACTAATGAGAGGGTGACACAGGGAAAACCCAGAGGCCTCCACGTGCCCTCTCAAAGGTCGAATTAAATTTTAGGTGGGGAGGCCGGTGTTGAACCTGCGACCTAACCCACAACAACACCAAGCTTTACCGCCACGTCCGCAAATTGTTTCTTAACTAACATAACGTAGGTGGGTCGGCGATTAAAGAATCGGCCCTAGAGCAAGCCAAGGTGTGATGTGATAATCATAGTCGCACATCGCAAAAGTGCAGAGTCTCGTATATCTGTTACCCCCTTACTATGCCAATTGCGAATTGCGATGGATCCCGGGTGTGATAATAATATGGGTTCCAGTCAATAGTTTTGTCGAGTCCACCGTATCACAATCACACATCACCTTGTCGTATTCATAGACCATAAGACTGTCAGTTCTCGCCGATTGTGATTTGCGATGGAGCTATCAGAACCATTGCCTTAACCACCTTGCATGTGACCACTCGACCTTAACTTCGAGATAAGCGGGGAAGTTGGCAGGACCACCAATTTCGACGGAACTGCCAGAATTAACTCTAGATAATGAATTTAACTAGGGGTTAGCGAGATTTGGAGGAGAAAATTGTGGAAAGACTGGAAGAAGTCATAGATAAGGAAATTTTCGACCAAATGAGGAGAAAAAAGGGGCTCGGGTACCATTTTTTAAGTATTTATGGACTCATTGGAGCAGGTTTCAGAAGCATTTGAGCATTGTAAATACATATTTTTACACTTTTGAGTATAATAGAGAGGCCCAAGCCATTGGGAGTTGGACCAAGGAGACGTAGCTGAGGAGGGGTGAACTCCTTTGTCATGTTCCTGTTGTAATGTGTTTTTGATGATGTTTTGTATATGTTTATGCTGTTGTTCAGTCTCTTATTCATGTTAAATTGCTCATAAAATTAACATAAAAAATCATCATTTCACTGGCAAAAAATCATGAACCCTTAAGCATAATGAAAGAATTTTGTTTCTAATCTGAGGAGGATCTTAGCATAACAATCTAATATTCTAAATCAGATCATTTTTTGTATTATAGCACTTGGTTTACTTTGTGAAAGAAGGATTTAACTGTTTGTAAGTTTATGTCATGCTTACAAGGTTAAAACTCAAAAGAGGGGAAAGGAAGCTGGCTGGAAGCCCTGAAGTTGGGTCAAGGGGAAGGAGAGAAAGGTTGCCACAATCTCCAACGCCAGCTCAGCCTCAAGTTGCATTTCAGAATCCAGACATCATGTCTCATGAAGTAGAACCTACAAACATGACAGAAGATGAGAATACCTTCAGGAAGGCTTTCTTTGACATGACAGAGATGCTAAAGGTCCTCTATAAAGAGAGGAATACCAGGTTGCGAGGGGAAAGATCCAAACCTCAGAAAGGAGAAATCTCTTCAAGAGGAGGTAATGGAAATGGACACAAACCTCAACCCTCTCCACCATATTCTTCATCTTATTTTTCACAAGCATCTTTACCCTCTTCCACTAACACAACCCTTACTCATAATCATCATCATACTTCAATAGGAACTGGTAAATCACCTTTTTTAAATCTCGATGTTAAATTTGAGCTGCCCATGTATAGTGGTGAAGTGAATGCAGATAAAACTGATAATTGGATTCATCAGTTGGAGGTCTATTACAGGATTAAAAACCTTCAAGAGGATGACATAAAGATTCAGTTAGCTTCCTTGAGAATTGAGTTTGCAACACTAGTATGGTGGGAATCAAAGACCCAAGAGGAGATTAAAAAACATGGTAAGATCTGAATTTCCTGGAATGCTTTCATTACTACAATCAAAAGAAAATTATACCCTCTAGCTTATATGCAGAAAGCCATCATGAATTGGCAAAACTTTAGACAGCTTAAAGGTCAAAATGTGCAAGATTACACCCAAGAATTCAGAAAAAGGTCTTTGATGTTAGGTGTAGATTTGTAATCACACAACACCTTGTTGAAGTACATAGGGGGTTTATATAGTTACCTTAGGCATACTATCTTAATGTTTAATCCCTGTAATCTATATGAAGTGTGTGTGTAAGCCACCCATCTTGAGGCAAGAGGGAAAAACACTCCAAAAGAAGGTAGTAAAAAGCCATTTAAGAGTAAAGGAAAGGAAAAGGCTTTCAAAGGGAAGGCATAGAAAAATGCATCTATAAAAAAAGAAGAGGAGAAACTTACTTGCAAACATTGTTCCAGAGAGGGTCACAATAAAGCTCATTGTTGGAAGCTTCATCTTGAAATGAGACCAAAGAAAAACAACAACAAGGGAAAACAAAAAACAACTACAACCACTCAACGGGATTTGGGATCCGATTCGAGCGATGAAACCAAAATCACAACCATGGGGTTAAAAAGAAAAGAATCCATTGCTAGAACTAGTTCTTCAAACTCACAAAATGAAACTCCAAACGAAAAGAGGAGAATAGAACTTTTTCACATAAGGGTGATCTCAAAACATAACAAGATTGGTACACTTTTCGATAGTGGCTCTCAAGCCAATATTATCTCTAAAAACATTGTCAAAATTTCAAACTTGGAAACCATTCCACATCATAAATCATATCCACTTTGATGGGTGTGTGACAATGTGCAATTGCAGGTTACTAGAAAGTGTAAATTGAGATTCGCTATTACTATAAATTTCATAGATGAAGCGGAGCTTGATGTTGTGCCATTGGATATCTATGGCATAGTTTTTGGCAGCCCGTACCTTTATGACAGAAAAGATATCTTCCATATACATGAAAACAAATATCATTTATTCGAAGGTGGAGTAGAATATATTGTGAGAGCTAATAGCAAGAAAATAAATCTTTCCCTTGTAAATGCAGGGAAGAAGAAAAGACTAGTGAATTTGAGAAAGACTTTTATGCTTCTAATGTGTTATCACTTAGAATTAAAATTTTATGTATATAGTCCTTTGTACTAGTTAAATGTCAAAGGTTTGTGTCAAATGGTTTTCATTTCATATTTCATATTTAGGATCGGGAGTTTTAAAGGTGTACATTTCGAATTATGCTCTAATCCTATTAGTTTTCCTCCATCATCATTGTGTTATAAGCCATGTCTTGTCTTATTCTATCCACTGAGTCTTTTCGTGATTTCGCAGTCTAGCCTCCTATTGGTCAATTTCGCAGCGTAATCATTGTTCAGTCATTTCGCTGCGCAGTATCATCAAGCCGTTTCGTAGCACATGATTAGAAATTTAAACTAACTGCGTTGCGAAATCGCGGATTCGTGCATTTCGTAGCGAATATTACCTAAAGTGTCAGGTTTGTTGATGAGTCACTGATTCTGTCTTCTCATAACAGTATGTGTACCTCCCATACGCATGTCTCAACGCTCATTAGTCGTCACTCCACCCACAGAATTATTAGAATGCACAAAAATATCATTACAACGGATTTTACCGTGCACGGATCGTTATGATGATCATAAGTGTACAGAAGTGGCAAGCCGGTGGATGATGTATTTGAAATTCAAGCGAGGCTGTTCAAGCAAGGCTATTCAAGCGAGGCTGAGTTAAAAGAGAGGTGAACCATCTCCACCGGAATTGTTGAAATTTGACTGTGAAAATTTCCAAGAAAGAATTTGGCTGCGAAGATTTCAAACTGAAGATGGAAAGAAAGGAGCACAGGTCCGGCAAATGCCAAAGGAATGAACCTGAAGGTTTAGACATAACATTGAGGGACGAAGGTGTGAAGAAAGCTTTCAAGGATGCTGGATGCTGGAATTTCTGTAAGAAGCTACAAGGTGGGCATGCTCAGGTAACCAAAGAGTTTGCTTTGAATTTCACCGGTTTAAATTCAAGAATAGGTATGTTGGAAGTTCAAGTGTCTCCGGAAGTTATAGCTGCTGTAACAGAGATTCCTAGAGGGCAGCAAGAATGGTTTAAGAACTTTAAATTTGATATGAATCCATGCAAAGAGTTCTTAAAAGAGGCATATGTGAATGAAGACCTAACCAGAGCAATGCCTAGGAACTATGTTAAGGAGCATTATGCCCTTCTTCTTACCTGTATTCAGAAATACTTAACATGTGAAGGCAGATATAATAAGGTCTACTCTTATCATTTCAAGTTGCTGTTACATTTTACAGGGAAGGCTTCCATTGATATTCCTTTTTACTTATTTCGCAGTCTAAGTAAAATGTGTGATAAAGTGCAATTGAGAAAAGAGGATTGCGAGACTTCTTTATTCCACCATGGTTTAATTAAATTGTTGGTTTTAGATGGCCTTCAGAAGATAGGTAGAGACTGGAATTCATTCATCTTCATGGCCGGTTTCCAAAGTAAAACAGGCCTTACTCCACAGCCAGTCAGAGAGCAACCAGTCGAAGAATTCACAATAGCTGAGCTTCAAAAGGAGGCCAGAGCTAAAAAGCAAAACAAGTCACAGCCTAAAAAACCAGTGAAACCCCTGATCATCAAAGAACAACCTCAGCAAGCTACAAAAAGAAAGACTCAGGATAAGAAGGATGTAGCTGAAACAAGCAAAGCTGAGGCAGTTTCCAGAGTGAAGACAAGAAGTCAAATAAGTAAAGAAAAGGGAAAGGCCACAGCTTTTGAAGAAAGCCCAGCATCTAAGGCAAGCCTGAAAGACCTATTAGAGGTCATTGAGTTGGAGCAAACTGAACCAGTGCCTATTGATTTGACACAGTCATCACCAGAAAGTGCCAAGAAGACCAAAGCCTAAAAAAGGCTTAAGTTTGATGAGCCAGCCCAGGAGTTTGTTTTCAAACCAAGAAGACCTTTAACTAGGAATTTTCAGCAAGTACAGGAAGCATTACCCAAAACAGAAGAAAAGGAAAAAGAAACACGACCTCCGCAAAAAAGCAGCAAAAGTAAAGCAACCACCACATCTCACAGAGATTATGTGGAAGCCATGAAAAGCCAAATAGAGGCAGCTGAGGAAGAAATTAATCAACTAAAGAAAGCCGTTGAAGACTTGAAGGCAGAGCTAAGCCGAGTACCTGACAAATAAGTTCACTGTTCAGGAAAGCGGTTATGTCTCAAACTTTTGTCAAATTTTGCTTAATCTTGGTATTTTGAATATGTTTTAATCTCTGCTACATATATCCAAAGTCAAAGGAGTTTTTGCAATCAAGTAGCAGAGCGGTAAAAATCTCAGAAAAAAGGATAAACTGTTTAAACAGTCTCGCAGTTTCGTAGCGCGCTACGAAAATACGAAACTACTGTAGGTGCTGTTTTTAATACAAGCAAACAGTTCGATAAGATAATCAGAGATTTTCAAAGGGACCACCTAAGTGACATGTAAGAGATCAAAAGAAGCTATCAGGCCATCCAAATTTTGACAGGTGTACCTTTAACAAAGGTGAAATGTTTTGACCTAAGTTTAAAGTTTTTGGTTATAAAGTCACTTTATTATCAGTGATTAGGGTTTGGAAGGAGCTGCATACGAAGAGTTTTGACTTGCACACCTGTCCATCAAAGAAGCCTCCAGCACATCAGGAACATGGTAATGCTCTATATTCTTGGGCTATTAAAGAGCTAAAGGCATGTTGCTACATATTCGAACAGGTGGTGGAAGACTGGAACCGAGAAAAAACAGAGTATTTCTCCTAGCATCACTGAACCATTAAAGCATTCAGCATCCTAGGCCAGCATGGAATATTGGATACTCATCTCAGCCATCTCAGCTCAACTGAAAAGAAGACCAGATGTCTAGAATCAAGAAGGAATCATGCTACGAGGAAGATAGAGTTAGAGTTATAGTTAAATTAGGACTCTTTAAACTCCAGATTAAGCACTTTGTTGTATTTAATGATTAGTTACATAGCTGTTAAGTGTCATTAGAGATAAGGATCGAGTTATTAAATTCCCCTCATGCTGGAGGAGGAAACTCGAATTAGGTAGAAGTAAGAATGCTATAAATAGCTAAAACAGAGATGTAACAAGGGTTGGATATTTTATAAAAAACGGAGGACTGTTTTAGCTTATGGGTGAACAGAATTTCAGTAATGCAAATGACTGCTTTTCTTCTCAGGATTCACAATGGATCTTCTTGTTCAAATTTGTGATGGTATATTTATTTAATTTTCTTTAAACAGTTTTACAAATGCATAATCACTCAGAATTCATTGATAATGCTCTGACTTCCTGTATACCTTTGCAAACTGTAGTTTCATGTGAGTTATGTTTGAACATTTAGATGTAAAGTGCCCTGATTTCTATGAAAAGATAGTGTTGTTGTTTACTGAGATATAAGTGACTCCATAAGCCCAATGGGTATCAAGTTAATATTTTGTCCAGCCAACATACTTGTTCATTGTATCATACAAGAGTTAGCCATCTTGTCATAGGTCAATAGTAATAATCTTTGAGAGAGCCCTCTCAGGCTAAAGAGGCTAAGCTTTAGCTAAAGTCTGGTTTGAAATAGTTACTTGAAGTTAAGCTTGGTCTGCAGCCTTCCAGTGCATGATTTTGAGATAACATAATGATCAAACCGAAGGATGATGTTGATAATGAAGCTTTTAAAGGTTGTGATTCAAATTTGAAATCTAAATTAGCTGACCTGGTTAACAAATATGACGAGATGTTTCAAGAACCAAAGGGATTACCTCCCAAGAGAGGAATCCAACATGAGATACAGTTGCAGCAAGATTGTCCTCTTCCTAAGATTGGAATGTACAGGATGTCAGTGATGAAAAGTGCAAAAATTAAGAAGGAAATTCAAGAGTTGTTGAACAAAGGGATCATCAGACCATCTTCCTCACCATGTGGTTCACCTATTTTCTTGGTGCCAAAGAAGGATGGAACATGGCGCATGTGTGTGGACTTTCATGCATTGAACAAAATTAAAGTAAAGAACTGTTACCCACTGCCCAAAATAGATGATTTACTTGATCAATTGAAAGATCCAAAGTATTTTACTAAGATGGAATTAAGAAGTGGCTACCATCAAATTAGAATAGCTAAAGGAGACATTGGGAAGACAACATTAAAAAAAAAATAGGGTTTGATTGAATGGCTAGTTATGTCATTTGGTCTTTGCCATGCTCCTACTACTTTTCATGCATATGAAGCAAGACGTATTGAAGCCATTTATAGACATGATAATCTACTTGGATGACATTTTCATTTTCAGAAAATTTCATTATGAACATGTCATGTGTGAGAAAAAAATACTTGATGTCATATGTTAAGAACATTTGTTTATGGAGATGTCAAAGTATATTTTGGATAAAACTTCTTTGATGTACTTGAGCCATGAAATTGGTTCTTCCAAGCGCGATACTATAATTCCGGCAAGTGGGATCTATGGAAGTTACATATCTATCACTCTAGGCTCTGTTCCAGTAGTCCACTTGGTTGTAGTAGTCTGTGGTGGTATTGACTCCATTCCTATCGACATAGGTGAAAGAATTATACATCCTCGTGAAGCCGCAGTCACCTTTGCTCTACTCCAAATTTATGTAGGTAGGCTCAAGATAGTCACTTTGATAAGAGGTTTTTTGGGAGCAACCCAATGTTGGAGGAGATATTTTGTTATTTTTTCTTCTATTTTAGTTCATTTGCATTTGTTGGCAGTTGTGCAAAAGGTCTTCCAGTGGGGAGGCAAACTGTTAGGCCCCTATACTACTAGTGTAACCCCTTATTGTTATTAGTACAACCCACTTATTATATTGATGTACCCATGTAGTGCCCATATTGTTACTATTGTGCCCCATAGAATCCCACTATTGTTATTATTGTGCCCTTACATTATTATTGTTATGTCGGCTATGATTATTTTATGACCCCTTAAACTCCTATATATAGAAAGGAGGTCTTTTCATTTGTATCATCCAAGAATTATTCATTTATGTAATGTAAAGGAGGTTGCCCCCTCGAAGAGGCTAAGGCATTGATCTATCTTTTCTATCTTTTCTTGAGCTGGTTTCATAACATTTGGTATCAGAGCTTTGGATTCTAGGGTTTCACTGCTCCAAACAGGTCATCGTGGAATTTTCACTATAACTTTTTTTCTGCGACATTTCAGAAGTCGAAAAAAAAACCATTTGAGAAGACATCGCGTTAATTCTCGGGTCCAAATTTCAAAGATTTTTGCGCTATATTTGTGGAGATATGATTTGAGGAAGTTGGTCTTTTTGCAGAGTCCTGAATTACATTCCAAACAGGTGACCTGGGGAAAATCGTCATAACTTTTTCTCTGAGCATTGGATTGAAATTTCATAAGAAGGTGCAGAAAGGAGACAGACTATAGCTTCATTGATATATTTTCAGAGCTAAAGGTCGAAACAATGACTCGTGGCACGTTGTACAAGTTCGCTCTACTAAACTAGTCTATAATCAAGTCACTGTGGGAGATTTCGCATAACTCTTCCTTGGAGAATCCAATTTGGATCAGACTGGTGGCATTGGAAAGAGGCCGCAGAGGGCTACCGCAGGTCGCAATTTTAGAACTGGATGATTTGAATGTACAGAGATACATCAGAGGCAATATCGAGCTCCTACAAAGTAAAAAAAAGTGTGTAGATTCTTTTAAATTTTTTCTTAAGATTGGTTTGAAATTTATTTTGAAGGAATTCAAAGGGC
>APFE031501412.1:99594-124388 GCA_000404065.3 Pinus taeda
CTAGAACTACTCAAGCGTTGAGGACAAAACTTTTTTGAAGGAGAGGGGCATGTTAGGTCCCTATAATACTAGTGATTACCCCATTACTATTGTAGTTGTATACCTTATTAATATTGTTGTGCCCCTATTGTCCCCATATTGTTATTACTCAGCCCCATAGAATCCCTCAATTGTTAGTTTTATGCCTTTATATTATTATTGTTAGGTCGGCTGTGTTATGTTGTGACTCCTTAGACTCATATATATAGAAAGGAGGTTTTTTCATTTGAATCATCAAAGAATCATTCATTTGTATAATGTAAAGGATGTTGCCCCCTCGAAGAGGTTGAATTCTAAGGTGTTGATCTATATTTTCTATCTTTTTGTGAGCTGGTTTCATAACATAATACATCACAAACATCCAGAGGTGCAACATCACACAATACCTTGCATGTGAAGGGCTTGATGCTGTAGGGAAGGCGACACTGGTAGCAAACTCGAAGATCTCTTCCTTCATGAAGCCACCTGATACTGTACTGCTGCAGGTGTGGTGTAGTCGGTAGGCCCAACCGCTTCACGAACTTTGCTGAAATGAGGATATTTTAGCTGCCACTGTTGACAATGAATTGTAGTGGTGAACCCTTCACCCACATCTATGAGTGTAAAAGACGCTCCCCCTCTTATGAATCTTTAGGCTCATTCTTCCGGACCTTGGAGGTGGCAACAATGGTGCTGGGCTCCACGTCAATGATTTGCTTCCCTTTTCCATTCCCCTTGTTGGGTTCTGACTTAGCATGGGAACATGCATCTGATTCTTAAGCCTTCAACTCGACCACCAACGACTACTTGGTCCAACACTCACTTGTGTTGTGAGTGGGGCTTTTGTGGAACTCACACCACTTCCCTGTGTCCTTCTTCGACTTCATGGTGTTGTTCATTTCTTGCGGCTTTGACAGGTTGTCTTGGGTCACCCTACCTTGGATTTGTCCTTTGGTCTTTAGATTCATAGACCCAAAGTCTTGCTTCTTCTGTTTGAACTTTTGCTCAATTTTGACAGCGTATCGGTATGCCGTGCCGAGTGAGGAGATGTTCAGGAACTCCATCTCTTCCTAGATGTATCTGTATAGGCAGCCGCAATATTTGAGTACCAAATGCAACTCAAAATACTTGATACCCAATAGTGTGTGAAGGGTATGAAAAATTTTTGTGAACTCTGGCACATCTTGGTCCCTTCCCTGTCGCAGCGTGGTTCATTTGATGTATTAGTCCTCTTATCTCTTGACAGGGTAATATTTCTCTTTGACGGCATCCTGGAATGAATTCCAAGTGGGTGCGGCTGAAAATAGTGAGCCTGTACTTTCATCCTTCTGCTCACAGTAGGCTTCCCAGTAGTCCTTGACGTGGGGGGCTGCTTTGAGAAGAGCGAAAATAATCTTTTCCCGATTGGAAAAATCATGAACAGAAAAATACCCATCTAGTTTTTTTAACCATTTATATATGGCACCTATGTCTATTTGACCATCGAAGATGGGGATTTTAAAATTAACTTGTAACTTAAACGGTGTGGCATTTCTAGAGTAGCTGTTGGAAGCCGATGCGTCGCCCCTAGGTAGTCGCTGAAGGATTTGGGCAGAGTTGTCCATCATCGTGTTCCTTTGTCACTCGAGGGCTTCTTCGAGCAATATCTTGATAGGATCTCCTGCCCACTCATATTTATTTTCATCCGCCATGGGAGGTCATTGGGATTTGCGAGGCTGGTCTTACAAAGGTTTGACTAGTTCAAGCCCTAACTCCTTATATCCTGATTGCGTTGGGGACATGCAAAGAAAGACAGAGAAAAAGAAAACCCCTTTGATACCACTAATATGAATTTAAACAGGAATGCAACAGATTACAAATATAACCATAAATATAGAGATGCAGTGAAAATAATACTTCATTTCATTAATGTAAAATATTGAAATATGCTTATAAACAAAAATGGAAATAAACCAGCTAGGGCAATGGTAGTGTATCTCTGAGAAGAGATGTGGTGGCTACATGCTTCTGAACTCCATTAAAATGAGTCAGGAAGGCCTATTTATTGTTGATAAACAATGGAAAACCCTTAACATCCAAAAACCGAACCTTAGAAGATGAAACTCTAAACTGTGGGCCCCGTTTTGGGTAAGTTGGTACATCAACTTCTCGGGGTCGTAACTTTGGCATTCAATCTTCGTTTGATGCGTACAATAGCTTGTTAGAAAAAATTATCTAAGAACTACAACTTTCGAAAGAGAAACATCAATCCATGGAACCATGTAGCTCCCAAATTTCCCAAAAAACATTGTTTAGGGCCTCAAAACGGCTCGAGAAGTTCACGACCCGAAAAACTGCTAAAAATAGTAAATTGTGCTAAACTGAAAAACTGAAAGAGACAGTCATGGGGGTCCAAATGGGATAGGTGGGTGGCCACCAACATCCATCTGGATCATTCCTGTCCCCTTAGGAAGTAATGGTCCCCATTGCGTTGAGTTCCTCCATCTACTAAACTTGGTTCCTGGGGAGCTGTTCTGCAATCTCAGATGTGTCCAGTAATGGTGGGAAGCATGGTTGAGGGCGATACACATTGAAAAATTGGTGCAGACGAAGGAACGAGGGAATGATGTGATCCAAAATATTCTTTCCCACAACCTTGGTAATGGTGTAAGGACCATGTTGAAGTGGTATGAGCTTCTTATGGGTTCTAGTAAGGCGTTCTTTCTGCCGATGCAACCAAACCTTGTCGCCCATTTGAAACTTATGTGGTACCCTTGTGGGTGAGGAGAAGTTGTTCCTGTTTGCTTTCATGACCATATCCATATGCTTCTGTTTCTGCGCGGAGGAACCCTTTGCGGTGGTCATGGAAGTAGCGACGATCTTCCCCTTACTTTGGGAGTGAACCAGACAGAAAATGAATTTCCTAGTCTGGGAAACAATCTTGCTACGTTTCTTAGTAGAGATCAAAGAGGTGGTTGTACGTGGGGCTACCTTTGGTATCCTGTATAATGAATTATTCAAAGAAATAATGACAGTGTGAGGCCTTGACTCGTACACATCATTTTTCCTCCACAAGTATGGCTGGCCTAATAATACATCACAAACATCTAGAGCTGCAACATCACACAGTACCTCGTTGGTGAAGGGCTTGATGTTGTAGGGAAGGTGACACTGCTAGCGAACTCGGAGATCTCATCCTTTGTGAATCCACCCAATACTGTACGGGTGTGCATGTGGTGTAGTCGGTAGGCCCAACCGCTTCATGACCTCTACTGAAACGAGGTTATTTTGGCTTCCACTGCCAACAATGAATTGTAGCAGTGAACCCTTCACCCACATCTATGAGTGGAAAAGATGCTCCCCCTCTTCTAGATCTTCAGGCTCATTCTTCTGGACCTTGGTGGTGGAAACAATGGTGCTGGGCTCCATGTCAATGATCTGCTTCCATTTTCCATTAGCCTTGTCAGGTTCTGACTCAGGATTGGAACATGCATCTGATTCTGAAGCCTTCAACTCGACCACCAACGGCTACTTGGTCCGGCACTCACTTGTGTTGTGAGTGGGGATCTTATGGAACTCACAACACTTTCTTGTGTCCTTATTTGAATTCATGGTGTTGTTCATTTCTTGTGGCTTCAACGGGTTGTCTTGGGTCACCCCGCCTTGGCTTTGTCCTTTGGTCTTCGAATTCGTAGACCCAAAGTCTTGCTTCTTTTGTTTGAACTTTTGCATGATTTTGGCAGCATATCGGTATGTTGTGCCGAGCGAGGAGATGTTTAGGAACTTCACCTCTTCTTGTATGTATCTGTGTAGGTAGCCACGGTATTTGAGTACCAAATGCAGCTCAGAATCCTTGATACCCAACTGTGTGCGAAGGGTATGAAAAATGTTTGTGAACTTTGGCACATCTTGGTCCCTTCCCTGTTGCAGTGTGGTCCATTTGATGTATTTGTTCTCATAGCTCTTGATAGGATAATATTTATCCTTAATGACATCTTGAAATGAATTCCAAGTGGATGCAGCTGAAAATAGTGAGCCTGTACTTTCATGCTTCTACTCGTAGTAGGTTTCCCACTAGTCCTTGACGTGGGGGGTTGCTTTGAGAAGAGCGAAAATAATCTTTTCTCGAATGGAAAAATCATGAATAGGAAAGTAACCATCTAGCAGGTTTAACCATTTATCTATGGCATCTGTGTCTATTTGACCCTTGAAGATGGGGATTTCAAAATTAACTTGTACCTTAAACGGTGTGGCATTTCAAGAGTAGCTGTTGGAAGTCGATGCGTCGCCCCTGGGTAGTTGCTAAAGGATTTGGGCAAAGCTATCCACCATCACATTCCTTTGTCGCTCAAGGGCTTCTTCGAGAAAGATCTTGATAGGATCTCTTGGCCCCTCGTCTTTCTTTTCATCTACTATGGGAGGCTGTTGGGATTTGCGAGGCTAGTCTTGCAAAGGTTCGACCAGTTCAAGCCCTAACTCCTTATATCCCGATCGCGTTGGGGACATGCAAAGAAAGACAAAGAAAAAGCAGACACCTCTGATACCACTGATTTGGATTTAAATATGAATGTAACATATTATAGATATAATGTTAAATACAGAGATGCAGCAGAAATAATACTTCATTTCATTAATGTAAAATACTGAAATATGCTTACAAACTGAAATGGAAATAAACCAGCTAGGGCGATGGTAGCTTATCTCTGAGAAGAAATGTGGAGGCTACATGCCTCTAAAATATGTTACAATGATGCTTGAAGGCCTATTTATTGTTGACAAACAATGGAAATCCATTAACATCCAAAAGCCTAACCCTAGAAGATGAAACGGCAAATTGTGGGCCTCATTTTGGGTAAGTTGGTACATTAACTTCCCGGGGTCATAACTTTGGCACCCGATCTTCATTTGACGTGTACAATAGCTCATTAGAAAGATCTATCCGAGCAATGCAACTTAGGGAAGAGTAAAATTACTTTGTGTACCCATGTTGCTCCCAGATTTCCCAGAAAACATCATTTAGGGCCTCAAAACGGCTTTGGAATTTCAAGACCCGAAAAACTACTAAAAATAGTAAATTGTGTTACAATTACGGAAACTGAAAAAATGAAAGAGACAGTTGTGGGGGTCAAAATGGGATAGGTGGGTGGCCACTAACATCCACCTGGATCATTCCTCCCCCCTTAGGAAGCAATGGTCCCCATTGCATTGAGTTCCTCCATCTGCTGAACTTGGTTCCTGGTGAGCTGTTCTGTAATCTTAGATGTGTTCAGTAATTGTGGGAAGCATGGTCAAGGGCGGTACACATTGAACACTTGGTGCAGGCGAAGGAATGAGGGAATGATGTGCTCCAAACCATTGTTTCCCACAACCTTGGTAATAGTGTAAGGACCATGTTGGAGTGGTCTGCACTTCTGATGGGTTCTGGTAAGGCGTTCTTTATGCCGATGCAACCAAACTTTGTCACCCACCTGAAACTTGTGTGGTACCCCTGTGGGTGAGGAGAAGTTGTTCCTCTCTACTTTCATGACTGTATCCATCTGCTGCTATTGCTACATGGAGGAACCCTTCACGGGGTTCATGGATGTGGTGATGATCTTCCCCTTACTTTGGGAGTGATCCAAATAGAAAATGGATTTCCTAGTCTAGGAAATGATATTGCTACATTTCTTAGCAGAGATCAAAGAGGTGGCGGTAGGTGGGGCTAGCTCCGGTATCCTGTATAATGAATTATTCAAAGAAATAATGACAGCGCGAGGCCTTGACTCATACACAACATGTCACCTCCACAAGTATGGATGGCCTAATAATAAATTACAAACATCCAGAGGTGAAAAATCAAGTAATACCTCATCTGTGAAGGGCTTGATGTTATAGGGAAGGTGGCATTGCTGGTGAACTCAGAGATTTTGTCCTTGATGAAGCCACTCGATATTGTACGACTGCAGGTGTGGTGTAGTTAGTAGGTCCAACCACTTCACGACCTCTACTGAAATGAGGTTCTTTTGGCTACCACTGTCGACAATGAATTGCACCGGTGAACCCTTCACCCACATCTGTGAGTGGAAAAGACGCTGCCCCTCTTCTGGATCTTCAGGCTCATTCTTCGGGACCTTGACAGTGGCAATAATGGCGCTGGGCTCTGCGTCAATGATCTGCTTCCCTTTGCCATTCCCCTTGTCAAGTTCTAACTCAGGATCGGAACATGCATATGATTCTGAAGCCTTCAACTCAACCACCAGCAACTGCTTGGTCCGACACTTACTTTGTGTTGTGAGTGGGACTCTTATGGAACTCAAACCACTTTCTTGTGTCCTTCTTCGACTATGTGGTGTTATTCTTTTCTTGCAACTTTGACCGATTGTCTTGGGTCACCCTACCTTGGCTTTTTCCTTTGGTCTTCAGATTCGAAGACCCAAAGTCTCGCTTCTTCTGTTTGAACTTTTGCTCGATTTTGACAGCGTAACAGTATGTCGTGCTGAGCGAGGAGATGTTCAGGAACTCCATATCTTCCTGGATGTATCTGTGTAGGCAGTCGCGGTATTTGAGTACCAAATGGAGCTCAGAATCCTTGATACCCAATTGTGTGTGAAGGGTATGAAAAATGTTTGTGAAATCCGACACATCTTGGTCCCTTCCCTGTTGCAGTGTGGTCCATTTGATGTATTTGTCCTCATAACTCTTTATAGGGTAATACTACTCTTTGACAGCATCCTGGAATGAATTCAAAGTTGGTGTGGCTGAAAATAGTGAGCTCGTACTTTCATCCTTCTGCTCACAGTAGGTTTCCCACCAGTCCTTGACATGGGGGGCTGCTTTGAGAAGAGAAAAAAGAATCTTTTCCCGACTGGAAAAATCACAAACAGAAAAATACCCATCTAGTAGATTTAACCATTTATTACAACATCTACATCTATTTTATCCTCGAAGATGGGGATTTCAAAATTAACTTGTACCTTAAACAGTGTGGCATTTCCAGAGTAGCTGTTGGAAGCTGATGCATCGCCCCTGGGTAGTCGCTGAAGGATCTGGGAAAAGTTGTCCATCATCACGTTCCTTTGTTGCTCAAGGGCTTCTTCGAGAAAGATCTTGATAGGATCTCCTGCCCCCTCATCTTTCTTTCCATCCGCCATGGGAGGCCGTCGGGATTTGCGAGGCTGGTCTTGCAAAGGTTCGACCAGTTCAAGCCCTAACTCCTTATATCCCGACCGTGTTGGGGACATGCAAAGAAAGACAAAGAAAAAGCAGACCCCTCTGATACCACTGATCTAGATTTAAACAAGAACACAACAGATTATAGATATAACCATAAACACAGAGATGCAACAGAAATAAAACTTCATTTCATTAATGTAAAATACTGAAATATGCTTACAAACAAAAGTGGAAATAAACTAGCTAGGGTGATGGTAGCTTATCTCTAAGAAGAGATGTGGCGGCTACATGCCTCTGAACTCCATTACAATGAGGCTCGAAGGCCTATTTATTGTTGAGAAATAATGGAAAACCCTTAACATCCAAAAACCTAACCCTAGAAAATGAAACGCCAAACTTTGGACCTTGTTTTGGGTAAGTTGGTACATCAACTTCCCAGGGTCGTAACTTTGGCACCTGATCTTTGTTTGACATGTACAATAGCTCGTTAGAAAGATCTATCCAAGCACTACAACTTTGGGGAGAGCAACATCGGTCCATGGATCCATTTTTCTCCCATATTTCTATTATAGACATTTTTGGGCACTTCAACCCCAATCATAAATGTCCATAAACTGAGGGCTCCTAAGTCCCTAAAAGTGTTGTTTCACTGCCTAAAGGAACAAGGTCAACTGATTACATAATCTCCCAGAAGTTCTCCATTGAAAAATGCTCATAAATGGTCAAAAATGGACCATATTGAAAGCTCAATGCAGAGGGTGCGATGCATATCACCTTCCCAGTGTACAAGGTGCAATGCATACTGATTTGCCCCTATGTAGGGTGCGATGGTCGGGAATGGACAAATGGCAGGGACAAAAATGCGAGGTGGAAGATCATTGAATATTCCAGAAGCTTCCTCTCTAACACCTGCCTCTCTATTTTTGACCAGGGATGAGTAAGAGATCATCATTCTCCAAGTGGAAGCAGGAACTATCAGAGAGAGGACACTAATCAAGATCCCAGAAGATGACTCACCTCTCTGTAATCATGTATATATGGATCCCCCATCACAGAGATCCAAAGGCTGGAATTTTGTATCTTATAGAGAAGTGTTGTTGGTTTTCTGGTGTACATTCACAGTGTTGGGTGATCTAAGCTTTGCTTGAGGTGAAGAAGGGCTTCCTAGCTGGAGGATGATGCTGGGTCAGAGCATATGGTTGTAATCCTCTTGCTACTTTTCATCTTAATAAAGCTATTCTTGTTTTCTTCCATATTCTTGTGTACTTGTTTATATATGCGTTTATATGGTTAACACACATCTGATCCTGTGTTATTTATGGATATAGATATTTGTTTCTTCGATAGTAGTATGTTGCTGTGATTCCACAGGTTCTCTTTGAAGCTGGGTAGATGAAGAAGAAGCAGCGAAGCTCTATCAAGAAGGAGAGGAAAATCAAGCGCAAGACTTAGGTTGGTCTTCTTGGTTCTCCTCTTGTCTATTTCCATAAAAGAAAACAATAGTAGACTTTACTTGTTTGTTTCTAAGATAGCCACCCATCTTAGTGGGAATAGCAGCATTCGAATGGACACTATTCCCGGTAGCACTTAGGAGTACAAGTTACTCCAACATGGATATGCTCGACAATTCCTAGTTTAACATAGATGTCGATCGGTTGGGTTTGCGTGATGTTTCCCATGTTCCCTTTAGAGGACACTTGATATACTTGGATGGGTGTTTGAAGGGGTTGTGCGGGGAGACAATGAGAAAACCACTCGAGACAGGAAAACATTTCCTGATGGGTAAGGAGGAATGAGGAACGATGGTGATGATTGGACGAAGGGGTTCCTTGAGAGACATAGTCTCTATAATGGCTTCATCAGAAGGAAATGTTTCCTTTAAAGGATCCAAATAAGCATAGTCACCAAGCCAAGGGGAATGAACATACGAGTCAAGAGCTTTGCTCAAAGAAGCAGATCCAAGAGGAGGAGCCGATACAACAACAATCTCGATGTAGTTGAGCTTGGCAGGACTCAACGGCATCTCATCGCCCCATGATTCTATCTGGTCAATGGGGGCAAGAACCCAAGGATCAGAACGAACCGAAATCATATTGACAGAAGCGACGTTCAGAGGCAGGAGTGAAAAAACACCCATGAGGGAAAGATCTTTAAAGAGTCCAGCTCCCACACTCTCTAATGGAATGGAGGTATGCTCCACAAAAGGCACGTTGCCTTCGGAAGAGGAAGCGAAGAAATAGAGATGGTCTACTGTGAAAATTTTCCCCTGATGAGGGAAACGAATGACACAAAAAAGAGATGAGGCCATGGCTCACATGGGATATGTCCAACTCTGGCCCAAAAGGAGGTTGTAAGTAAGATTAGCATCAACGACTTCAACTTCCACTTCGATAGTCTTCCCTTCCAAAGTAATAGGCAAGCGTTGGAGGATACCGTAAGGGCGAGACTCTCTCCCGTCAAAGGCTTCCAAGGTTGTAGGAGACTGACTCAAAGTAGGAGAACCAATAGTCTTCCAACAAGTAACAGACATAATGCAAGTTGAAGCACCTTCATCAATAACCGTATGATGAATTGTTTTAGAATTGATGATGACCTGGATAAGGAAGGAAATCTGGTGAGGCAGTCTTGGTACATGGCTTTCGATATCAAAAGTAATCAAATCCAGGTCAGCTGAGTCGATGCCATCAATGGCCGATAGCAATTAGGAACTTGCATGGTAGCATTGCATGATTGTTGCTAGACCCAATCTGGGCTAGTAGGGATCGCCTCTATCCGCAGAAGGGATTTACCTCCACAACAATTTGGCGACTCCGCTGGGGAGTCAGCTTGTTGTTTGATTTGTAAATTTTAGACAGAGCCTGAAGTACGTCCAGATAGCCTTCGAAATGCTATTGCTCTGCATTAGCAAAGTAGATCAACGCCAGTTTAGTCAATCATTGGTTTGGTTTACGAACTAAACAGCTTGGAACTTGTCTTGTTTCTTGGTTGTTTCTTGTTTTTTTCTTGCTTGGTTAGCCTTCCGGGTTGAGTTATTTTGCTGTTTCTCGTCTCTTGGTGTACCTGGTTATTTTTGGCCTAGCTTTAGATTGCTTGTTTTTTATTTTTGCATAGAAAACTTGATTGGCACGCTCTTATAGCGTTACAGACATGCCAATTGGCGCTAGTTGCTTATTAACAACTCGCACCAATCCTCAAAAGGTGCTAGTTGCAGACTGACAGTCGCGCCAGGCCTGGAATGTTTAAAGTTTGCTTGGTTTTGAGCCTCCTAAGCTTGGTTTTTGTTCTGGGTACCTTTTTTCAACTGCTTGAGTGTGTTGGAGTCTTTTTTGACTAGCTTTGATCTTTACCCTTTGGGTGTTTGCCTTTTTCTATCAATTTCATGTTTCTAGCCCTAGGGCATCTAATGGCTTTGTGTGTTGAGCCTTCCTTAGGTGTTTTTGGCCTTCTATTGGTCCAGTTGAATCTCTGATTGCTCCCTTGCACTCATTTAGTGGTTGTTGATCGTTTCATTGTGTTATTTGAGTGACTTGCCTCTTTTTCACTTGAATTCCGCCTTGTTTCGCTTTGGGCCTAGATTACACGACTCATTTGTGTCTTTGGGATTTTTCTCGTTCTTTGAAGGATTGCTTTGTGATTTAGGGATCTGAATGTGCTTGTATTCAGTGGAATTTGTTTGTTATCATTTCTCAAAGTTTGTTTAGTGCATTTTTCCATCAATAGAAAAAGAAAAAATCTCTTTTTCTTTGCATTAGTTAATGAGAATTAGAGCTTTTCATTGTTATTAATGACTAGTGACTTTGAAGAAAAGTTTGTTAATTTCCATTAGCTGCATTAGAGATACTGTTCGCTGTTTTGTGGTCATTTCGTTTGTGTGAAAGCTCTCAAACTCTCTAATAGTTAGCATTCATCGAATGAAATGATATATTGTGGCATATAGTTTGCATTTAGGAAATTTTGAGACATTACATACGGTAAGGCCTGAAAACTGAAACATAATACAAGATCAACTTTAAAATGAACTGAATTAATCTAACAACGCATTGGAATATAACACACACTTTTTAGAGGTCTAGGCTAGAGACGTGCTTCGGCGTCGTTAAACCTAGTCACTTTTGTTTCCCCTCAAGGTTGGGTGATTCCTCCTTTTGTGACTCAATAGTGGTCTAGTACGGATTTGTGCTCCCACGTACCATTGAGTATATGGGGAGACCCCACTAGGTTATCATCCTTTATCCATAGGAAGCTGTGTCTACCGCCTTACGACCCGTAACGCACTGAACACAACATTCGGGAAGAGTGACTGCCGTATGGAAAGTCCTTGGTTTTCATACGATTGCCAAGGTGTATATGCAGTTTTATGAATTGTCGGGTAAACCTTTTGCCTAGTTCTCCAGAGTAGTCACTTTTAATCCTTTTCGGACTCCCTAAAAGAAAAGGCTCATTTGAGCATTTGTCACTTCGGGCTCATTAAACATTCAAAGGTGGCTAGAGTCATATTTTTGTCCTTTTCAAGACTCTTTAAAGATGAAAAGGTCAAGTTATGTCCTTGTGTCTTAAAATTTATTCGGCCACGTTCACATTTACCCTGTTAGATCTTGTTTGCGTTAGTTTGGGTAGGGTCCTTTCTCGTTAGTTTGCCTAGGATTTTTGAATCAAATCATCCTGGCGAAATCATCGATCCTGTCTCCCATCCCAAGTGACCAAGGGTCTCCTTCTTTTGTTGCTCCCGAGACACTGGTTGGTAGTGGTACTCTTCCTGTTATTCCAAGTATCCAACTGCTGAACTCCCACACTCCAGAAGACGATTTTAACAATTTACATTGGAACCCTGTTTGGGAGCCTTCTGAAGAGGATACTCCTTTTAGTCCTACTGGTGTTTCGATCCCAATGTCTTCCTCTGATATGGATGACACATCTCCCATCGCGAGTGAAACACCCGTTGTGATGAGTATCGAAACTCTTATCTCGATCGAAACCCCACCCTTCAGTGTCACGCCTCTCGGTGTCACGTTGCCCTTATGCTATAGGGCTTTGAGGGATGTTATGGGTTCTAGGAACTCCTCTTCAGGTACCATGTAGGATCGCAACATCACTCCCACTTCAAGATCTTTCATTCCTCAAATTCACAATACAGTTGTCACTTCAGTCCTGACTATTCTGACTGTCTTTGTAGCTTCTTCAGCACCTGCTGTTAGTGCCGTTATGGCATCCTCGATTGTAACCACTGTTGCTGGTCCGTCCCATGGTTCGGTAAATAGTGGCCAGTCGGTAGCTACACTTAGTGCCCCACCTTCTTTTGGTTCCATTCCAACTGGGGGGCATACGAACAGTATTTGCAAACTATCCAGAATGCGAGATCGCAAGGTCCATTTCATTATTATGATCCCATAGGACATCATCTTTATCTTGGATCTTTTCCATCTCAGCCTGTAGTTGAGGTCTTAGTCCCATTAAATGTTGCTTGGGGTACCACTCATTACGGTGGTGGCCAAGCACCCCTTTCGGATGAAGGACCGCCTTATCAAGGACCACCTTTTCAAGGTCAGTCGTCTTACACGCAACCTTCTTATGGGCATTAGTATTACAGGCAATCTTATCCAAGGCAAGCTAGAGGCCAACAAGGAAAACCATTTCAAGGACAACCTTCGGCCTATGGTGGTCCATCTTTCACTTATGTTGGGAAACCCTCTGGAAATCCAAGACAACCTTATATGCAACAGGGACAACCTGGGGTCCAGCAGGGATACCCTTCTAGTCAACCCTCTGGAAATCCAGGACAACCTTATATGCAACAAGGACAACCTGGGGTCCAGTAGGGATACCCTTCTAGTCAACCCTCTAGAAATCCAGGAAAACCTTATATGAAACAAGGAAAACCTGGGGTCTAGCAGGGATAACCTTTTGGGCAGGGTGGTCAGCCTTACGTACAGCAAGGCCAACCCACTGTCCAGTCTGGTCAACCATTTGGACAAGTTCGTCAACCTTAAGGACAACCAACCGTCCAGTCCGCTCAACCATCTGGTCCGTCAAGACAACCCTCGGTTGTGCAAGGACAACCCAACACCCAGCAAGCTCAACCTTCTGGGCAAGTGGGTCAATCCCAAGTTCAACTAGGGCAACCTTCTGGCCAGGTGGCTCAACCCCAATCCTCTTAAGGACATCTTTCTGGGCCTGCTCAACCAGGCATGCAAATGGTTGTTGCTTCTCAAGCTCCACCCAGTTTCCAGCCCCAGGCTGGGCCCCAAACCCAAGCTGGTCTTCAAACGCAAGTTGGGTTTCAATCTCAACCTCCTTATCAAGCACAACCTAGTCCCCAGGCTCAGTATGGAGCCCAGCAACCTTATGGTTTCCAGCAATCCCAGGGGCAAGCTCAGTTTGCAGGTGACTCCTTATCAGAATTATTAGCAACAGTATGTTGCTCCTGTAGGTCAAGTTGGTAATCAATGGGGTGCTAGGGGGCAAATCCAGGGTTAGGCATCCAATTATGGCTATAACCCCTATGGAAAAAATCCCTATGGGTAGAACCCCTATGGGCCAGGTCCGTCCGGACAAAATCAATGGGGGCAACCAACAATTGGTTGGAACCCTAGTGATACCCCTTATCCACGGCCACATATGTCCTGCAATCCTCAGTTACCCTTCTTAGAAACATTGGAACTGTCGGATGTGTCCAAATTGACTAATGATCCTATACTTCATAATCCATTCTGGCCACCAATTCCAACCAAGATTCCCGGTGATTGTCCCAAATTCGATGGCAAAGCTGGAGAAGACCCCCAAGCCCATGTCATGACTTATCATGTCTGGTGTTCGTCAAATTTGTGGCTTGACGATTCAATCCGGCTCCACCTTTTTCAAAGGACTCTCACTGGCTCTGCTGCTAAGTGGTATATTGATCTAACTCACAGATCCTTTCAAGATTTTAACTTGCTGGCAATGGCATTTTTAACTCATTTTCAGTTGCCAATTTGTTATGAGATGGGAACGCATCTCCTCACGTCTCTTAAACAAGACACAACCATGCACATATCCGATCATATACATGAATGGAGACATCATCATCGTTTGATTAAGTTTTGGATTCCTGACCAACTCCTGACCGATTGGTTTACAACCTCCTTTGTCCTTGCGATCGCACGAGACATTGCTATGGGGGCATGTATAACTGAAGATCAAGCCATTGTGCATGCTCAGTACCTTGTCTTGGTTTATTCCCTGTCCGATACCCTATATGATTATTTTCCTGACGCTCTGAGGCTCGAAACATGCAAAACTCCGCCAAAGCCATCTGTTGACAGTGTCATTGGATCTTTAAATCCGTCCTCTAAGAAATCTTCCACGAACCTTGGGAAGAAAAATTTGAATGCTTCGAGCGAAAATACTTCTCAAGCTGTGTCTAATTCTGGAAATACTTCCGAGGTTAATGTCATCCAGTCCACCACGATGGATAAAGCCTCGAAAGGAAAAAAGAAGTGAAAAGGGAAAAATAAAGCTGATCAACCCAAGCAGGATTGCCCTGAACCTCCACCCGAGGAAGGAGCCAAACGCAAATACAAGTATCCTTGTCTTATCTACGACGAGGATCACTATACCAAAGACTACCCAAGGCGGTCCGAAGTTAGTCACTTGTTGAAAGGTGCTCCTGGGACTCCTGTGGTGCTGAAAGAACCTTTTCCCTCACAACAAACGTAAATGGTGGCTGACCCATCCTCATCTTCTTCTCCCTTTGGTTCTCAAGTGTTCATGGTTGGAACGATTCCCTTTCACATTACTACTTGAGCAAAAGAATATCTGTCACCTGCCAAGAAAGAGCTTGAGGTTCCCTCAAGCGTTTCTCCACCCAGTTCTGGTCCGCTCCATATCGAGAGACCCAACACTGAGATGCCTATTCGACCCCCTCCTAAAGGTGTAGTCTAGAGATCTTATTACAACCTTAATGCTCATGCTGCCGAGCACTATAACATTGTTGAGGACTTAGCTCAGGCTCCATCATCTATGTCCGCTCTAGAAGTTCTCTAGAGCTACCCTCCCCAGTGGAGTCGCCAAATTGTTGTGGAGGTAAATCCCCTCTGCGGATAGAGGCGATCCCTACTAGCCCAGATTGGGTCTAGAACCAATCATACAACACTACCACGTAAGTTCCTAATCGCAAATTAAATACCAATGATGAGGGCCTACCTAGATTCCAATGTTAGTGCTTGTAGAGGAGTTTACGCTCCCGTTCGTTTGATTCGGCAGATCACGATCCCCACGATCTCCGTGAATGGACACCTGCACATACAAAGAACGACACAAACACAAGCATAAAATCCAATAGATGCAACTATATATCGGTTAGAAAGGATATAAATCATCATTATCACAAAGAACAATAAGAGTGGAACCATAACAATAGTCGTTTATTATGATAAACAAAGAAGAATACAACCATAGTTCTAATGTCAAATCCTCCTTTGGCTGGGTGATCAGCAGCACATGTCTTGCAAAGCTTTGTTGGGAATAGGAACAAGCTTCTCTCTCCTTGATTATGGGACAAGAATCTCCTTACTTAGATTTGGCCTTATGGGAATGAAGAAGTCTCTTGCAGCATGAAGCTCTTGGTAACTTGACGATTCTCAATCTCTGGAACTAGCTTGCCTAAGTAAAATGGACAAGCTTTTATAGATGGAGAAAGGGGAGTTGGGATCATCCACAATATTCATCGGATTGGCTTTATCACTAAAGAAGCTTCCATGAGAGGTGGTAAACCACTTCCCCTCTATGGAGATTCGAAGCCAAACCACCCAACTCAAGATAGATTCAGTCTAGGAGTTGGTTATGATGAATCTTCCGCTACTGGTTTGTTAAAAAACACCACTAATTATGGTTGGCGTGAATGCACCTCTGTGACAGAGTGCCAACTAGCGCACCCTTTTTGGAGGATTTCACCCATTGGCGCGAGTGCTGCACTGTGGAACCGCAGCAATGGAAAAAGGGCTATTTTTATGGGTTTTTAGCAGGAGATGTCTTCAGGGCAAATGAAGTTCAAGTTCAGGGGAATGTAATGCAAGTGTTTGCAGGTCATGTCACTTCTTGTAGGTCTCAGAATGAGTCCTCCAAGATGCGAGAGAGGGGTAACAGGGACGGTGACAAATTGTTGTGTAACAATCCTTACTACCTAAAGTAAAGGCCTTCGAGAAGCTCTTCTTAGCTTATGTCATGCAGGAAAGTGCTCCCTCTATGGACAAAGGCAACCCCTCTAGCCCTAGAGTGGGTCTATGGACAAACAAGGACATATCAACAATAGCTTTCCTTAAACAGTTAACGTTGGAGGCCTACCTCAACCGGTGGTCGATGGAGTTTCATTGTGTTGCTCTAGCTTGGGCTTCCTTCTCCTCAACGAGTGATCAACCTGAAACAATGCAAAGGAAATACAACAAAGCATGTAACCGGATATAAAAATGATTTGTTTACTCACAAAGTCAAGAAGTCATGAGTTATCAAGTACATTACATACAAGACATAAGAAAACAACATTGATTGCATTAATAATGAAATAAGAGTAAGCTTACAACCAAAATCTTGATGTCACAAGCCTTCTCAGAGGGATCTAGCCAGCATGTTCTTCAAGCATTTACTATTTGGAGATGGATCTCCCAACATACAAGAGATCTCTCACTCATACATTTTTCATAAGATTAAGGGTAGTTCACAACCTTCCACAAGCTATCAACAATCCCACACTTGTCACTCTCACACCAGCTATCTAGCAAACTCACAAACACGAAGAGCACTGCTCAACTAGCCAACTATCATAAAACTAGCAATGCAGAACAATCGTGAGAGTTTAAATAGGAGAAGGAGTTTCCATGAAGGGTGGAAGAGTGAGGTTATCCCAAAGGAAGGTAGCACAATTGACGGAACTGCCACACCAGGGAGGGAAGGGCGACATAAACGATGCCAACAACCAGGTCTGGAGTCATCTGGAAGGTTAATTGATGGAACAAATTCACCCAATATGGCTCATCACGGGCACACAACTGATATTCAGTGCTGACATCGCTAGTGATCATTGTAGTGAGTCAGATCATCGCTGAAGTTAACACATAGCCCCGCGCAGGTGCATAAATGTTGAAAATAATACTGAGAGGGGGGGGGGGGAATCAGTACTATCTAGTTCTTTTAACAAATCTTCCTTATTTACACTTTGAATTATTTTTGCATATCAGTACCATAAAATAATGAGCAAGAAAAGCAGACAGTCACATCAAAGAACACCAGATATAAGGTGGAAACCCAATGTGGGTGAAAACCACCTGCTGCAATATGTCTCTATCTTCTTTCAAATTAGAAACTCCTTTTACAATGGTCTTGTACTGGTGCAGTCCTTTACCAGTACGCAGGCTGCAACCTGCAGAGAGCTACAACTCTCTCTCGTTTTCCAGTCTCTCCTGGAAGGGAGCTACAACCCCCTACTTCTTTTCTTTCAAGGACCACTTTTCATAAATTTTCAAACTGGATCCATAAACATCAAATGATCATCAAGTACCAGTAATTCACCCAGATAACCAGATCCACAATAACAGTAAACTAAACCCAGAACACCTTATCAACAAAAAAATAAGCCAACAAAAGATCTTAAGACAGATACGCAATTTCCTTTTCTCTGGCCTGCGTCTCTACGCACTTCACCTTCTGTGGCGCCTCCGCACTGCGCCTTCGGTGCCGCCTTTGTGGCATCTCCTATGGCGCCTCCGCACTGCGCCTTCTATGGCGCCTCTGTGGCTTCTCTGCACTACGTCTTCTGTGGCGCCTCTGTGGCGTCTCCGCATTGCGCCTTCTGTGGCGCCTCTGTGGCGTCTCCTGTGGCGCCTCCGTACTGCGCCTTTTGTGTCACCTCTGTGGCGTCTCTGCACTGTGCCTTCTGTGGCGCCTCTGTGGCGTCTCCGCACTGCGGCTTCTATGGCGCCTCTGTGGCGTCTCCTATGGTGCCTCCGCACTGTTGGATACCTATACCAATAGGTTTCACATTTCATGATTGGCAAATTAAAATGCCAAATATGCTCTGCTTTGCTGGTACAAAGATCCCATATTTTCAAGAAAAGGCAAGGTGTGTACATGCCTTCATATCTATCAAATTTTGATGGATGGTCCAACAGTCTAATCTGGATCATGCCATATTTCAATTTTTTGTTGTAGAATAGAGAAAGAAATTTGTCCAAACTATTTAATCTTGGCAGATGAGTAGTTAGGCAGAGAAGCTAAGGTTCCCAACTTCTTAATCTGGGCCTTGGAAAAAATAAGGGTAGTGCTAGATAGGAAATCAAAGGAAAAAGCCAATGGAAAAGAAAAGGCACATAAAGGGTCTGCAAGTCCAAGTGCACCCTCCAAGAAGAAACAAAAAATGCTAGGCAAAATAGTTGGGTAGGTAGATGGGGTTGCAGAGGTGGTGTTCCTTCCAAGCTGAATTTTGCTAATCAAATACAAGGATAACAACATAAGGGAGCATGTCTAACTTCCCTTTTCCCTTTATTTATCACTCATTACTAACATCCCTTCACCAGTTGTGGTTATGAAAGAATTCAAGGTTTTATGTTGGTCCTTATTGCCTTTAAAAGCCACATTTCTTGTGCAAAGTACTTTTCATTTTGATCTACTCTTTAAACTAAGTTGTTTTCAAGAAAACTTAGTAATATCACTCCTCATTCACCTTCTCCCTCCATATTAACCTCTAACTTTTAATATCCAGCCCCCTATGTTTCCCTTTCCTTACTATTATAACACCATGGTGTATAAACCCTAAGCATTCTATAAATATCCCCTCCTTGGCACTATAGCCATATGATTCACTACCAGGGAATCAAATTGACATTTGGTCAGTCTGAGAACCCAAGCATAACCTCTCTTCATCCCTCAGAAACTCATCTACTTAGCCCACCCTTCACTTTGCCTAAGAAACCTTGAAAAAACCCTTTTCCACCCTTAGACCCACTCAAAAGGCAAAATGCATGAAAAACCCACTTTCTCTGCCTTATCCTAAGGTCGGGACCCATTTGCGCTTTTATATGAAATTTCATAAAAAACCCATTTTGTCCTAAGTCTTTGTGATATGCGCACCTTTATGAAAATACAGGAAAATCATGCAATACGCAAATATTTCCAAATTCCCGCCCAGGCACAGATCCCATCAAAAAATCATTTTTTAATCCCCGCCCGACGCCGTATCATCCGTGCAGATCATTGGCCCGTCGACTGTCCGATCAAGCCCTTTTCATCCGACGACTGACGCGGATATCGGACCGGCCCCGACGTCCAAAGGATATCGTCCGATATCTGTCAGACGCTGACGTCAGGCCGGGTCCACGCGTCGCCCCCAAATTGTATCGGAGCCCCCTCTGACAGATTCCTTTCCGTAGCATAAGCGGCCCGATATTGCGCCACCTGTCTGCCAGCGTCAGTGCCTCCTCACTGCTTGCGTCATTGCCGCGTCCGCAACTCCCGTCCACGATTGCTCCACCTGTCTGCCACCTCACCACCCCCGTGGACCAGTCATAGGCTGCCACGTCATCTGATGACATCATGCTGACGTCATCCGACCCTGACCCACCTGGTGACGTCATGCTGACGTCATCCAAAAAAAGCGCGAATAACCCAAAAAAGCCATATTTTGTCAATTTTCGCGTTCTTTTTGCACTTTTGCAAAAAACTGTTGTTGCGCCCTCTGCATGGATTTTACGACCATTTACACCAAATTGCTCAAAATCGACCAGAAGACCTTCGGCGCGCCTACCCACCTGCATTGGTCACCCGACCCATCGATTTACCAGGTATTTCTCCCCGCAAGTCTTCTCTAAAGCCTGGTTTTTGTCTGCAATAACTGAAACTCACTTAAGGCACTGAAAACGTATAATTCACTGGTGAATTCTCTGCGCCCAGCTCCCACTTGAAAATTTAACGGTCGAAATTCATTAGCCGAGCTTGTTTGGACTAAAATTTCATTGAAAACTTGCATTTTCATTCGCGCAGTCGTGAACTGAAACCTGGAACCTACATTCAATTATTGAGGAAGGTTTGTTAAAGACAAAGAGTTGCCTTCTTAAGTTACTGAAACAATATTTCAATTGCTGTAAACTTACCCTGTTACCCTTCATTTCTAAATTCACCTATTCACCCAGGCAGTGCTCTTTTTCCTTTTTACCAGTCTAAGTAACATTAGTCTTCATACAGACAGAGTCTAAGTAACCATGGAGACTCCAGTTGCACCGGTGGCCCTCAATGTTGCTCCCTTAAATGCCCCTCAGAGAGAATTGGAGTGGCAGGATTTGGCAGACTTAGATTACCAAATCTCAGAAGACTTTTCATCACAAAGCAAGTTCCACCTCCACCTGCTAAATGAGCTTAAGGCGAAACATGTGGATGGGACAGACATATTAGGCATTTGGGATTCCTTTCTCCCAATTTTCAGGCTCCCTCAGGTCAACCAATTCCCTGACCTGATTCATCTATGTGCTGTCTGCTATGATCCCACTCAAAGAGTTGTGCTTGAACCTTCAAGCTCAGTTGTATTCTACATGACCCCTGAGGCCATTAGAGAGATGCTACAGTTCAAGACTCAGAAGAAATTGGTCCCCTTGTATCTATTGGATCTGATGAACCAAGGAGCTAAGATGTTGACAGATGCACAAATCACAAAGCTCAACCATTTGTTTATTAAAAACTTTGACACTGTGCTGTACCATCCTATTTATGCTGGTTACCTCAATCAATTGGGTGTAGATCTTGCAGATATGATCAGTTCCATTTTGGGGTACAAATCAGTTGAATTTATTGATGAAACTGTATTGGTGATGATGACTATGTTTTCCCCTTGCAAAACCCCAATCTGTTATGACTATGCCACCTATATTTCAGATAAGATGCCTGAACAGTTTTTGAACCTGTTAAGAGAGAAGGTGTTCAGATACACCTCCTACATCTACCACTCGATTCTATATTATCAGCATGAGAAATTCTCATTCATTGCCAAAAGAACGGATGCACGAGGCAATCCAAGGTCAGTAGTGTACTGGACCTCAGTATTTCATTGCAGAACCTACTCTCTGTACACTTACTATGAATTTATAGACCTCTTCATTCACCCAGCCATGTCTTTGTTCCTAAGCTAGCCTTCTCCAAGACTGACTGATGAGATGCAGAGAATCCTGCAATTATCCAAAGTATACAGCATTGGGGATTGGTACTTTTACCAAAACTACACCATAATCAGAATATATGGTTGTGAGTTACCCCATACAGATTGCCCAAGTATGTGCCCATGAGACTATTTGCCCTTGAATACTTCAGGCAATTTGGGAATGCTGATATGGTACATTTCTCAGGCAAGGGCAAGAAGGCACAGCTGAAAGTGAAAAATCAGTTGGGCCACCTTGTTCTGAACAAAAGGGAAGGCTGGAAAGAAGCTGATAGAAAGCTAGAATGCCTTGGCCTGAAGACCAGTTTCCTCTGGAAACCCTATGACCCCAATCACTCCATATCATTCAGAAGGCTCAAATATAAACTCTCTAGTTATGAACATGTAAGTTTTCCCCACATTGAAAAATATGCCAACCAACCAAAATGGAAAAGGGGCACACTGGAGGAACCGGTCACACAAGAAGAACTGAATGAGAGAACAAGAAGACATCTTCTGAAATTGGCTAACTTGGAACTTCCTGCACAGGTATTCTCTCTGCAAAAGCCTCAAGAAGGAGCAGCTGCCTCATCCTCTACAGCACATCAACAGGCAGTCCAAACTACAAACCAAGCTCAGAGCAAAGGCAAGGCAAAAGAAATGGAGCAACAGGTACATAAGGCACAAGCTCAACAACCACAAAAGGAGCAGCCAGGGTAGGGGGAACAGACAGCAGAGGCCCCAATGGCCACACAGCAATAGCCAACACAGATGGCACCTCCCAGGAAAGACTCAAGGATTGACTCTTCTGTCCTCCAAACCCCTCAAAGGGAGGACGTAAACAGGAAAAGGGACAGAGAGACTCCCCTTACTACCTCACCAACTCAAGGGGAGAAGAGGCAAAGGTTAAACCCTTTCTCTGAAGAAGAAATGCCAATGGGGCAGACTTCAGGTATAGGCCTGCCCAGCATGGAGGCCTCAGCCAGCTCCTTCCAACAGGAGCAAGAAAGGGCAGCAGGAAGAGAAGTTAGCTCCTCAGGCCAGCAAAGGGAAGGCGAGAAGAGCATCAAGCAGCAATTCAAGGACATTAAAAAGAGAAATGAACCCTTGAGGCTGTAGTTATATAATCACTTATTGAAAATGGCTCCCACAAACCAGCAAAGACTCATGTCTGCATATGATGCACATGAAGGGAAAATGATTATGAGCCATTTTACACCAGCAGTGCAGCAACCACAGTAAGCTGCAGATTATATCAGGACCAACCTGGAGGTCCTGTCGAAAGACATCCACCCAATGGATCAAATAGAATTGCACAAACAAACGGGTGAGATGGTGTATGCCACCTTGGCAGATAAAACCTTGGTGAACTATAGGCTACAAAATAGCCTAAACAACACCACTGCACAACTTGAGCTGGAAAGGGCTTCCTCTCAAGCTAAAGACAATAAGATCAAAGCTCTAGAGTAAGTCATAATAGAGCTTGGACATGATCCCAAAGATGTCAAGGCAGTGCAAGAGATTCTGAAGCTGAGGGATGCTGATATGGCAGCATTGAGAAAAATGATAAAGATCCCAGCAACTCTTCATCCTCAAACAGAAGAGATTGCCTAGCTCAGACAAGACAAGGATGCAGCTGCTATGCTGGTAACATTATATAAAGAGCTCATCCACACCCAAGAGAAGCTGCAGGAATCAGAGGCTACCCTGCAGGCAGCATTACAGCAAAAGGAGGCAGGACAAACCTCACGACCTCCTCCAGAAACAATAAATCATGAGGAAACCCCTCAAACCGCTGCACCTTCCAGCCAGCAGACACAACAGGTAGCACCATCCACCTCAGCACCAACAATAGAGCAGGCTGAAAGCCTTGACATGCAAAAGCTGAGGAATGAAATTCAAGCCTTGGAGTCTCAGATGTCAGAATTAAATCAAGCCAAGGACAATCTGGCGAAAATCAATGAGAAATATGACAAGTCCAAGCAGAATGTGGCTGAAAGAGAAAGGGAGGTAAAGGCTCTTAAGAAAAGAATAACTGAGCTAGAAAAAGAGCTCACACTGGACAAGGTGACATCTGAACTTAAGAGGGTCCTGTGGGCCAATATTGGCCAGTCCATCACGGACCAGTGGGAGTACATTGAATCCATCCATGAGCAAATAATGCTCATTGGAAAAGCACACAGAGAGATCCAACGGGCAAGGGCATCTCTAGGCAATATGCCTGATATTGCCACTAAAATGATAAAAGTGCTGAACTACAGGACAAGCTCCCAGCTTATCAAAATGGGAATTGGCAACATGACTTAGACCATTTCTCTGATCAAAAGGGTCCTAACATTAAGAAACTTGGTTCAGACCCTGGAAAGAAGAACCCAGTATATGCAAGCAGATATCAACAAATTCCAGAACAGGTTCATGGCATTGCAAAATAGGGGTCTTCCTAGCTTGCTGGAGACATCAAGAAGGTTGCTCTCACATGAAAAATATTCCAAGAGAGTGAACACTTTTGCTGGAAATCAAATTGCAGAGACAGCTAGTACATCAGCAGAAACAGGACCAGCAATAGGACAGGCCCTCTTCAACAGGGTGGAGAGTTTATTTTTTATTATGAATGAAATCACACACTTGTTTGATGAGCCTCCCCATTTTTACAAGTACACAAAGGCAGATGAGACCATGGGGTCAATTTTGAGGCATCAATTGCCTACACAGGATGTGTGGGATAATTTGATACAATTACTGTTAAATCAAAGTCAGTAATTATGTTATTACTTTTTGAAAATTTTTAAGTTTTCATACACAGGAAAATAAAGACACATCAGCAGGTATGCAGAAAAAGGCTGAGCCAACTCAGCACAAATATTCGACCACCACAGCAGCACTGGCAGTCACAGGTGACAGGGCCGAGAGGCTACAGGAGGACAGAGCTGTACAGACATGTCATTCAGCAGTTATAACAAAGCGCTCAACCGACTCAGTGAACTCCAAAGGTCAAAATATTCTGACAGGAGTAAAGAGCACTTATGTTGTATTAAAAGATTGTAATAACTTCTCATCTACTACTCATGTACGAGTTAAAGTAGATATTTATCTCTCAGATGACTCAATACCTGAGATATTTCGTATGAGACACTTCTATATATTCCCCCTCGTGTTAGTTAGCAGGGGTTGGAGATCGGATGTAAGAGATTGTTCTTATATATTCTGCTTTTCTTTCATTGTAACTCTCAGAGAAGTAATACAAAGGATGATGGAATTTCCAAAGCTCTGTGTTGCTTGATGTTTTGCTGGTGTTTAGCTGAAAGTTGCAGGATTCCTGCGTATCTCATGGCACAATAAGTTTCTCTTGTAACGTTTTGTTATATGTTTGTTATCTTTCATATCTCTTTCATGTTTCCTGTGTTTAAACAGTTAATAGCAAGGAAAAAGAATAGTTCCAGGACTTAATCACAGATTACCCTAAACTCAATCTAAGCTATTTTTAATGTCTTTTCTT
>APFE031501417.1:11417-29563 GCA_000404065.3 Pinus taeda
TTTCCATTGTTTCTCAACAATAAATAGGCCTTCGAGCCTCATTGTAAGACAGTTCAGAGGCATGTAGCCACACATCTCTTCTCAGAGATAAGCTACCATAGCCCTAGCTGGTTTATTTCTATTTCCGGTTTTAAGCATATTTCAGTATTTTCCATTAATGAAATGAAGTATTATTTCCGCTGCATCTTTGTGTATATGGTTATCTCTGTATTTTATTGCGTTCCTGTTTAAATCTGGATCAAAATCCCTTCTTCACCTCATGAAAAGCTTAGATCACCCAACACTATGATGTTGCACCAAGAAACTAACAACACTTCCTTATAAGGTACAAGATTCCAGTGCCTGGATCTCTGTGATGAGAGATCCATATATACATGATTGCAGGAGGGTGAGTCAGCTTCCGGGATTTTGATTAGTGTCCTCTCTCTGATAATTCTTGATTCCACTTGGAGATTGATGATCTCTTACTCATCCGTGGGCGAATTCAGAGAGGCAAGTGTCACAGGAGAAGTTTCTGGAAGATGCCATGATGATCCACCTTGCAAACTATCTCTGCCACTTGTCTCCTCTTGCCCATCGCACCTTGCAGAAGGGATTTTCAGTATGCATCACACCCTTTACACTGAGCAGGTGAGATGCATCACACAGTCTGCACTGGGCATTCTGTATGGTCCAATTTTTACCAGTTCTGAGTAGTTTTCTGTGGAGAACTTCTTGGAGATGATGTAATCAGCTAACCTTGTTCCTTTAGGGTGTGAAGCAACACTTTAAGGGACTTAGGAGCCCTTGGTTTATGGACATGTATGATTGGGGTTACAGTGCCCAAAAATGTCTATAACAGTTGCCCCCTAAAGCATGAGGTTGTTAATCTTTTGATGTCGGGTGAAATGTTTTATCATGAGGATCTGAAGTTTTTTCGAGCTGGAAGGCGACTTGTAATAAGATACAATACAATACATTATCTTCATAACATTTTTCATGATCTAGCTAAGGTAGGCATTCCCATTCTCAGCTTTATAAATTCATTTTCATGTACATAGGACAAACAACCGTCTGTGTAGCAGACTGATGATTCGGACGGAGTCATCATCCTTTGATTCGGATGATCATCTATTTGGGAAATGATGTACATTTGATGTCTTTGTATTCCATAATATATCATAGCCCGAATGGATGAAACTAGATCTGGGGTCTTCAATCTCGTTCAATCTTCACTCAGAGTACAAGTCGATCCATGTGAAGGATGTTCTGGAGTCGAACATGGGAAGACATCGCCTTGTTACCAGCCAATGATGTAAGCTGTTAATAGGCGCGAGAGGAATCACTGATAATGATGATGACCCTCAAGGTACTACAGTACAATTCGTGTGGTGTGAAAAAGGGACTTGGCATCGAACACCACACAAAATATTTCAGTTGAAGGTCATTGATGTAAACCTGTCGTCGGAAGTGAGAAACTTTCCATTTAGGCACGCAAGCTTCAAAGTACTGAAAGGGTTGTTCCTAGGTCGACTTCTTGGATAATGAGCTGATGTTGACAAGAAGCGACTCATAGTAGGAGGGCCTTAATGAATCCCATATCTACGACACGGAACGGAGCAAATGATTTTGGAGGTGAAAATAATCCGATGATACAAGGTTCAGGGTGGCGGTCATGAAAGAATGGAGTGTGAATGTATTGTAGTGGATGAGAGACAGGTGAATTCTCTGAGCGACTTCTCTTGAACATACCGGCGATACTAAAATGGATTGGTAGCATTAACCCCAAAGATGGATGGTGCGATGGAACAATGGTGATATGACCGGTGAATGGAATAACCCAACCTGACTTGAACGTGGAGTGAAAGTGTCATGTTCATGAGCGACTTGCTACCAATAAAGTTTCTTCAAGTTTTCTTCCCAATTTTCCCTAGTCATTGCTCACCAGTACCTCTTTATTTTTATCAAGCTTGAGGAGGATAAAATATTCTTGTTCTATAATTTTCCCTTCGGGCGAACACGTCACTATGTTTTAACGAGCCTAGCGACAGTGAAACTTGTTCTCATTCATTTGGACAAGTTTGTCGCTATTGATTTTAAGTTTAATGACAATGATAACTCGGTCCTTTTTCAATTTTAGAGAGTCTGAAAAGGGATGGAAAGGAAACTCCAATAATCCTTTTTCATCATATAATCCCTTAAGCCCAAAAAAGTATAAAACAATACGAAAGGGATGAAATTTTGATAGTTTTAACGAGCCGAATAAGACAAGCGCTCGATATTTTTGTGTAATAATCCCTCAGGTCCAAAAAGATTAAACTCTAGAGGAGGGATAGCTCTTCTGCTAGCTTTAATGATCTGGAGAGGCCAATTGCTCAGCAATCTTTTCATATTTTACAAGTCAGGTGAAAAGAGCTTAAAGGAGACTCATTTTTTGAGGAACAAGTGATAATTTCGGGTAGCAGCTGATTCCAGGTAAGGTTTGGAATTTTCCAATCATGGCAGTGTCACAAGGATGACTAACAAGATCACTTGTCACAGATGTTCCTCAAAAAGGGTAAAAAATCAAATGGAGGCGTATGATCGGCCAAACAGAGTGGAGGTGATGACGAGAACACGACCAAGGCTGAAAAGCTGATGATAATGCATTCACAATGGTTATTTATCGGAGATTGCTTCATTTTTTAATGAGCTTAACTCTGGGGGAAACATTTGCTCATTGCTTAGGTTTAATTTTTAACGAGCTTGAACTTCACATAAAAACTGCTCGTGCCAGTCATATAATAAGGACATCTCATCGATAGATTCCATTTTTTATGGAGCTTTCACCTTTCGAAGCTTTGCCCCATCTCCTTTCGCATGCAAGCTAGGAATGACCAACTACTGTCCTAGGGGTTAGTTAACTACTAAGGTTAGGTAGGAAAACATTTCCTTTACTCTGTCGGTGCCATCTGGCCTCCAGCAAAGACGAACGGTCGACCCAACCACTCACCCGACTTAAGCAGTTGAAGTCAGCGAAACTACAATTAGTGTTACGTTGGTCACTTTTCACTTGCTCGGAAAAGGTTTGCATGCCCCCAGGCATAGCGAAGTAGAGTTTCTAGATTACCCTTCAATTTTCAGACAAAAAATTTCTTGTATCGGGAAAGGCATACCTTCTAACAGAGGTATCTTATTCCGATCTAATTCCCTCTTCCTATACAGATGGGTATCATACTAGTCATATATCCTTCACAGAAACCTACTCTATGCCTAGAGTTTTCCTGCTGGAGCAAGCCAGGGTGCATGCCGCCTAGGTTTCAGTCATGTCCTCCCGAATTACTTGCGTTCTTCAGGTGGATAGACTGGAGATTGATGAGACATTACTTTCATGAAAAGACCATTTAGGAATGGCATTTGACTATTAGGTATGTGTGAGCCGACGAACGAAAGTTGGTCTATGAGCTGGACAACTCGGCCTTCGTGCGAAAAATACATTACTCTAAAGAGTGAGGAGACAATGGCTCCCATGCTATAAATATAGTCACGCCTAAGGAGTAGATTATAGTCTACAGGTCCTTGGACTACCATTACATTCATATAAACAATTTTCCTTATCAAAGTAATAGGCACATTTGGAAGGATCCCTAATGGTCGACTCGTTCCTTTGTTGAAGCCTGTCAAATTTCTCATCTCAGGTAGAAGTGATGGTGAACCAAGCGCTTTCCAAACAGTTGAGGAAAGAATACTCACAGAAGCCCCTTCATCTATGATGGTACTGGCCATGAGCATTCTGTAAGCTTGTACAATGATTCAGAATGGTACACTAGCCGGTAAACGAGGTCTACCTAGTAGATTCCAATCGAAGGAAACTACTAGGTTGCTTGGAGGTGGGACTGAATAGATGGCCAGATATGACTCTAACGAACTTCCTTCCTACGGTAAAGGAACGGGTAGATTGCCCCCATGTTCATCGGAGTCTGTGTTTGAGAAAAGAATTTGAATGGTGTCATTCTCATTCTCTTCGGTGACTGTATCATCTAAAGGTGGACCTTCTGAAGGCAAGACCAAGTCAACTGATGCCTCGACTTTTTGACTTTCATCTGCTGTGGATTTAGAGGCTTTATCTTCAATGATATATGCTTCGACTATCCACAATGGCGTGTCAGTAAGATTTTCAACCAGTGATGGACTCGGTAAGAGTTTCTTATATCAAGGAGGAAGCTGTAGCGGTGAAGGAGGATGATTATCCAAAACTCTTTTAGCTTTGTCTAAGAAGGGACAATAGTGGATGATGTGATCGCCTTCACACAATTTACAAGGAAATTTACATTTCCTTTGCTGTCCAGGTACTTAACTTTCACTAGTTGATGGTGTACTTTCAACACGATTAGAGGTTGATAACACCGGATTGTGCAAACAAGGAGACCAGTCCCTTAAGATCCGAGGGATGTAAGGACAATCTCCATGATAGTGGTCTCCTTTGCAAATGACACATGGAGATTTAGGCTTGGACGGTGGAGTGTGTGGATTTTCACTAGACGATGCATGGTTGCCCCTTTTTTCCTTTGGCTCCTTCTTCTTCTTTTCCTTTTTCTCCTTCCCCTTCTTCTCCTTCTTAGTTACTTGATTTTCAGCTTTACCAGCTTCATCAAGTGAAGAGGAAGGAGGAGAGGGAGAAACGAATGAAGTAGAAGGTTGGGGGTTAACTCTAGTATCATCTAGTTGCTAACTTGATTGTTCAGGAATCACGGTGTTCTGAATGACCGAGGTAGAGAAGAGCCATATGGGCAAGCTAATCATCAATCCTGGAAGTGTCAATGTGGCCATATGGGGTGCACCAATATCTCTCCAAGAGGAGAAAGGACTAGGATTTCCTCCAAGGGTAAATCCTTGGTTGGTGGACTCCATTTTTCTCAACCTAAGACCAACAAGGGAATAGTGATGTTATTCCAATTAAAATAAATTATAGATTCTTTGACACAACTTTTTTTTTCAATTTTTAAGAGTCGAGAAAAAACAAAAGATGACTCTAGTCGCCTTCAATTTTTAATGAGCCTGAAGTGACAAGTGCTTAGATGGACCTTTTCCTTTAAGGAATCTAAAAGGGAACGAAAGAGACTACTCTGTAAATCTAGACAGAGGGATTACCAAACCAATCGTAAAACTGCAGAATACTTTTTACGGTACGACAGTCAATCTTCCCGAATGTTGTGTTCAGTGCATTGCGATCGATAGGGCGGTAGACACGGCTTCCTAAGGATAAAGGATATAGCCTATTGTGGTCTCCTAATATATACTTGATGGTACATAGGAGCACAAGTCCGTATTGGCACTTGTCGTCTCAAAGAGGAGGAATCACCCAATGAGCAATGAAAGCAATAGTTACCAAGATTTACGACGCCAGAATACATCTCTAGCCTAGACTTCTAAATGTTGTGCATTAGGTTCCAAAGCGTTTTTATGTTCGTTGATTTATTTTACAGTTGATCTTGTTTAAGAAATTTTCCTTACAGGTTCACCGCGTGATGTAGATATACAATTCCTAAAATGCAATCTAAGATGATAAACAATCGTTTAATATTCTTTTTCAATGAAAATCCTAGCTACTAAGGAAAGAAAAATGAGATTATTTTAACATAGAGCATACATCACACACTAGATGCACTGTCTTAAATCAAACCAAAAAGCAGTCTAAATACAAATGCACATGCATGTATTTGTTTTCAACCTTCTTAATGTGTGAATGACAAGAAGAATGCTAAGCACAAATCTGAATTATCTTTTCAAAACGACAGTACTAACAATTTTTCTTCAAAAAACGAAAGGAAGATAATGATGACACTTTCCGATTTTGAATTGAAAACTACTTTCGACACTTGAAAAACTACTAATTCAAATCAAATACAAGAGTAACAGTATAATAGACCATCAAGAATAATAGGATTCTCTTCTATGATTGAAAACGACACTTCCAAATCAAGAAACGACACTCTGATTATGCTACTTCTTTGTCAAAGAGAACAGAAAATGGCGCACAATACATAAAAACATTCATAGTTCTTTGCACAATGGAGGCAGAATGATGGAAAGGAAGGGGGTTTCCTCAGTGGTATATTGATCACCGACAACAAAACTCCTGAATAGAGCTAAAGAGAGTGAAGAAAAGCCAAAGTATAAAGGCAAAATTAGCCTTTTCTGACCATCGTACCTGTTACACAGGGAATCCAATATGCATCCCACCTACTGCACATGGGAGGTGTGATGCATACAGACTTCCTTGAAGAGAGGGTGCGATGGTACCAGCGCGAGACTTTTACTTGGTCTTTGGTCACAGTTTGCAGCTCAGTTCAGGGATTTAGGCCGAGCAAGTGATGTTCATTAAATATAAATCACAGGGGTTGATCTAATGAGGTTACTAGAGCCACCACTAGGGCAATTAGAATGTTTGGAAATCGATTGTCCAGTTTATAAACAAAACCCGGAGATAGAATAAAGCAGCGTTGATCTACTTTGCACTTGCATAGCAAATGCAGTTTGAAGGCTAGCTGGCTTGACTTTAGGCTCCATCTGTAAGTTTATAAAACAAACAAATATAGACAAGCAAACAATCTATTCACTCCCCAGCGAAGTCGCCATTTTGTTATCAGGAAATCTAGTGCCCACTCGGAGTTGCTAGTCCCACTAAGACTGGTAGCTATCTTAGAAACAAACAAACTAAAACTACTTTCGCTTTCATTTATGAGAAGTAGATAAGAGGGGGACAAAGGACAACAACCTCAGTCTTTCACTTGGTTCCTTGCTTAGTTCCTCTCCCTTATGACAGATCTTTGCTGCTCCTCCTTCATCTACCTAGCTTCAAAGAGTACCTATGGAATCAAAGCAACATAATACTATCGAAGAATAGAGATATACAATCATAATCAAAAGCTCTACTTCACCTCTCAGCATGAAAGCCCTACTTCACCTCATGAAAAGCTTAGATCACCCAATAGCATGATGTTGCACCAGGAAACCAACAACACTTCCTTACAAGATACAAGATTCCAGCCTCTGGATCTCTGTGATGAGGGATCCATATAGAGATGATTGTAGGGGGGTGAGTCAGCTTCTGGGATTTTGATTAGTGTCTTCTCTCTGATAGTTCTTGATTGCACTTGCATATTGATGATCTCTTACTCATCCCTGGAGGAATTGAGAGAGGCAAGTGTCACAGGAGAAGTTTCTGGAAGATTCCATGATGATCCACCTTACAAACTGTCTCTGCCACTTGTCTACTCTCACCCATCGCACCTTACAGAAGGGCTTTTCAGTATGCATCACACCCTTTACATTGAGCAGGTAAGATGCATCACACCCTCTACACTGGGCATTCTGTATGGTCCAGTTTTGACTAGTTCTGTGCAGTTTTCTGTGGAGAACTTCTGGGAGATGATGTAATCAGCTGACCTTGTTCCTTTAGGGTGTGAAGCAACACTTTCAGGGACATACGAGCCCTTGGTTTATGGACATGTATGATCTGGGTTGCAGTGCCCAAAAATATCTATAACATAAGGCTTAATATAAAGTTTGAATTTCCTTTATATGATGGAGAGGTAGATGCTGAGAAATTAGATAATTGGATGTGTGAGATTGAATTGTATTTTAGGATACAAAAAATCAAGGATGATGAGACCAAAATTCAACTTTCTTCTCTTAGATTGAAAGGTGCAACACTTATTTGGTGGGAATCCAAAACTCAAGAGGACACAAAGAAATATGGTAAGGCTTTATTGTTGTGGAATGATTTTGTTGTTGCAACAAGAAGACAATTTTATCCATTAGCTACATGAGAAAAACTATCATGGATTGGAAAAAAATTTGCAAGCTAACGGGAAAAATGTGCAAAGCTATACTCAAGAAAAATAGATGAAGCTTTTGTACAAGAAACCCATTTAGAAGCAAGAGGGAAAAATGTTTCTCAAGAAACTAGTGAGAAGTCATCCAAGTCCGGAGAAAAAGGAAAAGGGAAGTTTAAAGGAAAGTTTAAAAATAATGCTTCATTCAAGAAAGAAGGAGAAAATATCACATGTAAACATTGTTCTAAAGAAGCACATGATGAAGACCACTGTTGGAAACTTCATCCTAAGATGAGACCCAAAAAGTTTAATAATAATGAGAAATAAAAGATTGTTGCAACTACACAACAAGATCTAGGATCTGATTCTGGAGATGAAACAAAAATCATAGCCATGGGATTGAAAGATAAGGATTCAATTGCAATTACAATTTCTTCTATAAAACCCATTGAAACTCAAAATGAAAGAGGAAAAATAGATTTGTTCCATGTTAGAATCATCACAAAACATAAAAAGGTAGATACTTTGTTTGATAGTGGTTCACAAGAAAACCTCATTTCAAAAGACATTGTCATGAAACTAAATTTGGAAACTATTCCTCATCCTAAACCTTATCCTTTGGGTTTGGTATGTGACAATGCCAAGTTTCAAGTGACTAGAAAATGCATACTTATATTTGCCATCACTGGAAATTTTATTGATGGGGTAGAACTTGATATGGTACCACTTGATATTTGTGGGATTTCTTTGGGAAGCCCATACTTATATGACAAGAAAGCCATATTTCATCGCCATGAGAAAAAGTATCACTTGTTTAGAGATGGGATTGAGTACATTGTTAGAGCACACAGTAAAAATTTGAATTTATCTCTTGCAAATGTTAGACAAATGAAGAGGTTTGTAAATGCTAGTCAGAGTTTTACATTGTTTATGATTAAACACAAATATTCTCATGAATCTGATGTATTTCAAGGATATGAATCAAGTTTGAAATCTGATTTCATCTATGTTTCTAATCCATGTGATAAGATGTTTCGTGAGTCTAATATGTTTCCTCCTGAAAGAGGAAAACAACATGAAGTTCATTTGCAGCAGGATGCATCATTGTTGAGCATTGGTATGAGCAAGATGCCAATGTTAGAGAAAGAAGGGGTCAAAAAGCATATGCAAAAGTTATTTAACAAAGAGAAAATTGGTTCTAAAATATCTTCTTGTGCATTTCATAATGTTTTGGCCTTGAAGAGGGATGGTGCATGACAATGTCGATCACATTAGGTGAAGAGTCAAGCCAAAAACAAGGCTATACATGCTAAGCATCGTTATGAATACGATGTTCAAGGTGAAGTGAACTTGAAATTGAATAAGTCTTCTTTGATTGAAGATCGAGGAATGAATGTTCAAATTCCTTCAACAACAACTTTATTTTTTGAATATATTGAAAAATTGCAACAAGATATTATATTTGACAGAAATACAAAGACTTCAAAAGTGAAATACCTTCATGAGGAGCTTAAAATGACAAAAAAAACAAAGCCAGATGGGTTGAAATATGGAGGTTGAGGAACATGTAACCTCCTCTATTTGTTGACTAAAAATGAGATCTTAGAGGTCCAAAATATTCCAATGGGGAGGAGCGATCCAAGGGATCAATTTAGTGCTCAAAATTCAGAGTCTTTAAGAGTCCTCAAAACCTATATCGTTGTGTAGATCTCGGCCTGAATCTAGTGCAACTTTTTTCACTCAAAATTGATATTTGTATGCTCTTGATAGTCGGTTTTAATCAATTTATCAAACAACTAAATTTTTGTAAATTGAGTTGCAGGTATTCCAAATCAATAGTTTCTACGCTAACAATGTGGGTGACTAGGCATTTGACTATGTATTTTATGGGCCAATGGTTTATTGACAACTATCTTTTCCTTATTGGCTCATAAATTGTGCAATTCTATTGGCTGTGTGTTCGTTGAGGTGGTCCAATGGTGGAGAGCCATGTGGGCTGATGGATGATTGCCACATTTCCTCCCAAATGTATTGTAAAAATTTGTTGAGGGTTGGAGAACCCCACAAGAATCGAATGTAGCACCAAGCACCAAGTTGTAATAAGCCATGCCACATTGCCATCACATTTTGTTATTAATATTCTAAAGTCATGGGTTTTATTTAAAGTTGAGCCTCGACACATTTGGGTGTAGGGCTGGGGTTAAGCCTCAGCCTTGGTCACCACACCCAAGAGAACCAAGGGGCGGGATAATGTGCTAGGGGTTAGCCTAGATTCGTGGTCACATCCCTACCACAAACACTAGAGAGGAGTGGAATGGGGGGAAAACTGTAGGGAGGTAGTCTGGGTCACGTCACCCCCCATATAACCGAGAACACAACATTGATGGGCGGTAGTCGGTAGGATGAAAAGCAAGGGCCAACCCTAGGGCCTATGGCTTGCAATATGACCAATATTGTCAAGGAATGGATTAAAAGTCGAACACAGATTTATAGCACCAGCCCGAGGTTTCGTGAGGTTCCATATGACCAGTATTTAATTCATTAGGGGCCAACTGACGTGGACAGGTGGTTAGCCCCAGCTATTGTGCACGTGCCCTCATATGGCTACATTTTCAGAAATTGGGCATTAATGGACAATTTAAATGTCCGACAATTTCACCCATCAAGCGGTATTGTAGGCCAAGTTTGTGCACCGGTTCAGAGTTTGGGATAATCAAGCTAGGTTTGGGTCCAATTGGAGGATGGTTAGCTATGGAAAACGGGAAAGACTTGTAAGAGGCATAACTTTCTCATTTTTGACCAAATGAGGTGCAGAAAAAACCCAGATGGGGTTTTTTGATAGTTCTGGATCCAATGGAGATATTATTTTTTTGTATTTTGAGCATTGTAAATTCATGAATACACAAATTTGAGCACTTAATGAAAGCGGCCCTAGATTATAGGCTGGACCAGGAGATGTAGCCTGGGAGAGGGGTGAACTCCTTTATCATGATTGTTGTTATATGTTTATGATACGATATCTTTTCTCTGTTTTGGTTGTTAACTAAGTTTAAAAATCATTTCTTTATGTGTTTTGTAACTTGATCCCCTACCCAAAATACATAAAATTTCACTTGCAATTTTTATAGCACCTTCAAGCTTCATAAAGATATCACCACCTTAGAAGCAATTCATAGGCTAACTGCGCATCCCACTACTACAAGTTGGTTCAACATGTATAATGCAATGATATGTCTTCTTAAGACCCTTGGATGGGGCCTTTTTCTTGTTTATGTTTGTTATGTACTAACTTACAGTCAAAATTACTTCTCATCAGGTACCTACTTCCTAATTCTCTTAGCGGATTAACAAATGTGAAATTTATGAACTTATAACTCTTGAGGAGAAATGATTATATACAGTTACTTTGTCTTGCTTTCTTCAATACAATTTTCCATTATATAAAATTCGCATTCTATAATAATTGTTCTGGCATTGGTTAATTGTGTTTCTAGAATCATCATGTGATTGGAAAGAGAGTATTATTATTAGAGTGATGTGTCCATACTAGAGTTGGCTAATTTCATCTCAGAACCCTTTCTATTTTATTATATATTCCATACTTGCAAATGCAAGTAGGTCTCTTCCATGTGTATTTCTTAATGAGTTCATGGTGTAAATAACTAGTACACTCATGATATTGAATGCAAAAATTTGGTTTAATTGCTTAATTTTGACATCTGCTTGAAGTTGGAAAGTATTCTTTGATAACCATGATAACATTTTTTTCCTAAGAGCAGTTGAACCTTTAAATCTCTATGTTTTTTTTGTTTCTTTATGTAATATATTTTTAACAACAAATTACCTATGTGTTGATTTGGCATGCATAATTTCATCTAGCTTATGTCCCATTTGGAAATTCAATTCCTAATACAGTAACAGAGAAGAAAATTATATGTTTCTATTTTTCTCTAAACTTGAAATTTGCTGAGGAGTCGCTATGTGTCCTTTTTTGCAATATTTTATGAATATTTCTGAGTTATTAAATTTCTTCAAGTTCGGAGTTGTTCCCTCTTTGATGTTTGGTTTTTGTATCAATTCAAATTGTTTCCAGATAATGATATTCATCCTTTGGTATAGGTGTTATTGGTCTCTTAGAATTTGCATTATAATTAAGGAAAAAATGTTGCAGTTCGTGTGCCTATCTCCTCTATTTTGAATACTTTCCCTTCATTAGTATGAGTTTCAAATTCTAATGAAATAGGTTCTCTTCTACTACCAATCATGGTTCTGGTTAAATGCTATAATTGATTTGTCATTAGATCTAGTTATAACCTAGATAGTAACCCGTCCCAAGGAAACATAATAATGTTTTATGTAAATTCCCAGGTAATAACGTATTAAGGGTAGGGATTCTATCCACTGAGGATGATTTGTATAAGTCAAATAGCCTCATAAGGCAGGTGTCACAATCTCCTAATGCATCCATAGTTAAAATAATTATAATAAATTTTCCTTTGTATCTTCTTGAGCATTCAAGTTCAGTCTATGCACCCCAATTTCTATCAGATAGACAAAATTTGTCTGTTTTTAGCTAAGATAATTTCATTCAGTACTGACAGGACTAGTGACCACCAACTCCAACTTGCATTATGAACATACCTAGAAAGGGTTCTTATTTATGATTCTCGAAGATAAATTTAGTGTGTTAAATTTTTCTCACTACATGCTAGATCATGATAATGATATTTATCATCTAACATGAGTAAGTCATTATGGAAATCACCTTTACTGCATGTATATGCATATGATATCGCTAGCATGAATAATCTCATAAATAACATCTATTTTGATATTTATAACCATTTCAAAATGATCAAATTTCACATGGGGTCTTTCCATTTGACAATTACTAATTCCCATGATTCCATTAACTTCATACAAGACACATGCACAAAATCTACATAGATAACATACCCAAGTTCATTTTGATGGTTTATGATATACCCACCCTACTACTATCATTCTTATATTTAATAACTTCCTCAAACGACACAAGCACAAAATTTCAGTTTAGAAATAAACAAAATAGCTTGCATATAACCAATGAAAAAGATAATATTACTTTTAACCAGTAAATAGGTTTTAGCCATATACGAACTGGAAACTTCTCGAGGAGTACATTTTCCACCCAACCATGAACCGTCACCACCGTTTCCCCTCGAGATAAGATCTCATTTCTATCGAATCAATAACCTCTTGTGATTCTAGACAAGGTATTTTATGCCTTACTTCCCTAACATATTTTTCTTTAGCAGTGTTCCACTTTCTAGGGTCTTCCAACCCAATAGCCTAGGATTTTCTATTTTTTTTTTTTTTCAAAAAAGGTATCTTCTCCTTTCTATTTAAAGCCCTATTTTTTCTCTCATGGTGCTTTACTCACCCTCACTCGGTGCTTTTCTCTATTTTGAGTGATTTAATAGATTTTCTCTCTAGTCAATGAAGGATTTAATAGGTCCCTCAGATCAATGAAGGATCCTATTGACCCTAAGGATATGAAAGGGGTTTATATTACCCTTGTTCCTGTAGAACCCCCTATATTGGTGAGACTAGTTGCTCCACTAATCAAAGGGTTAGTGAGCACGTAACTGACCTTAAACAGAGGAGAACCAAGTCTTTCACTTTAGCAGAGCATGTAGAAAAAAAAAACATCATGTTTGTATTGAGGAGGCTAGTGTTATTGCTAGAGTGTCGCAGTTCCATCATCAGAAATTTAGGGAAGCCCTTGAGATTGAAAGAGGCCAAGAAATATCAATAGAAAGAATGGATAGAAGCTTAGTTGTTGTTGGATCCCAGAACTCTCTTCCTAGTCATTTTCTTCTTCCCTGCCCCTTGCGCCCCCCCTCCCTCGTTGTTTTTCATATGCTAGTAATTTTAACTAATAGAAAATATAATTACTTAGATAATAATAAGTTAATTTAACCTTTAGATATACAATTAATTATATCTGTATATTAATTATTTTATCTTTCCAACCCCTTGATGGATCTTAAACTATTAATACCTTTAAACTAACTTTTACTTAATGAATAATTTTATATAAAAATATATAATATATATATATATAATATATATACTATTATATATATATATATTATATATTTAATATAATATTTTATAAAGTGATTTAAACCTTTAGGTATTTCTTTAAAATTAATTAATCTAGATAAATGGTATTTAACAATTATTAAACAAGTAATTTCAATATGAATAATTGAAATATTATAATCTTTTTATAACTAACTATTAACTTAAATACCATTAAAAAAATACATTATTTGTGTTTGTGTGTGTGTGTGGTGTGTGTGTGTGTGTGAGAGAGAGAGAGAGAGATTTCGCGAAAGATCTTCAAATAATATTATTATATAATATTATATATATATATATATATATAAATATTATTTATTTAAAAATATATATAGTTTGTTGTTATCTAAAAATACCAATATTTTAACTTAATAACCATTAAGATCTACTTATATTATGAATTAATTAATTAATATATATTAAATATATATAATATATAATAATATATACTTATATATATAATATATTAATATATATATATACTATATATATATATATATATATATATATATATAAGGTGAAGTCATGTGGATTATTACTAACTTCCAAAATTAATATATTAAATTAACTTATTTTTATGCCCCTAGTCCTGCTCATTGATCCCTAGTCAAATTTAGTCGTTGGTCAATATAGCCATTGCCTGGTAAAGAATTATAACCATTGAATGTTCTGCTCTAACTATTTAACATGCATAGCTTGATCTCATTCTTCAAATTGTCCTGATGATGAACCACAAGTTGGTTTGAAATGCGTCGACAAATGAAATATCATGTGATTTATGCTGAAAAAATTCTCGTTAACTTGATATGGATCACAAAAACCTCAATTCAACAATATTAATTCTTATTAATCAACCGCTAGGTATTTTTAGGAGTACTTTTTTAGGGAAGTTTGTCTTAATCTTATTCGTTAACATTGGTTTCTAGATCTTGGCAATAATCTCTTTAACTAAAGTGTTTCTTTCCCAAGTAATTTCCAGTTTTCCTTTTCTTTAATAAAAAATAATTTATTACAACATTATACTTTATTGTTTACTATAAGTCTCATTCACTATGGACTTCTAGACATCACAACTAAAATTAGTTCAATCTGAAAAATAAGAGATATTTACGTAGAAACATAGGGGTATTACATCTTCCCCCTCTTTTAAATTAACATCATCCTTGATGTTTATTATTCATTTGTCTCATTCTTGAACCATGCTGGTTAAGCTTCTTTGATTGTATCCTCCTACTCCAAAGTAGCCTCCACTACACTTTAACTAGAACAACTGCTCGATTCCGGAGCAAGATCTCTTTCCAGTCTAGGATGTCGTGTGGCTTTGGAAGGAAGTCTCCTTTTGGATCCACTTGTATCAAATTCCAATCAATCATGTGAGAATTATCATAGACATATTTCTTTCATAAAGACATATGAAATACATTATAAACTTTAATATGTCTTGGTAGAGCCAGTTGATATGCTACAGGACCAAACCTATCCAAGATTTCAAAAGGCCCACAGAAATGTGGTGCCAACTTTGCAAAAGTCCCATTCCCAAGTGTACTTTTTCTTGGTTTTACTCTTAAATAAACATGGCATCCAATTTTAAACTCTTTATTAATTCTCTTATTATTTGCGTAATGTTTTTTTTTATCTTGTGCTATTTTGATATTCTGTCTAATATTCCACACCACCTATTCCATTTCTCACAAAGGATCGGTTCCAAATATTTAATCTATCCTTTGGCTCATTCCAACTGAGTGGCGTATGACATTTTTTGCCATACAGAGCCTCAAACAGACTCATTTTAATTAAAGTTTGGTGGTTTTTGTTGTAAGGAAACTTTGTTAAATGCATAAAGTCATCCCATTTGGTAGGCCTCTCCATGAAATACATTTGCAGCATATCCTCCAAGATCTGATTAGTCCTTTCTATCTATCAATCCATTTGAAAATGGTATGCAGTTCTGAAATTTAATTGAGTTCTCATGCCCCAAATAAAGCTTTCGAAAACTTGGAGGTAAATTTAACATATATGTCTAATACCACCATCCTTGCTACCCCATGTAGTTGGAAAATTACCTTCAGAAATATATTAGCAATCTGTGCAGTTCTAAAAGTAGATAACACTGGTATAAAATGTGATGCTTTTGTCAAAGTGTCCACTACCACCATGATGGAGTCATGTTGCCAGTTTTTCCTTGGTAAGTCGGTAACGAAATCCAATGAGATCACTTCCCACTTCCATTCAAGAATGGGCAGTGGATTCAACAATCCTATGGCATATTGTTGTTCCACTTTTCCCTGTTGACATTCTATACATTTTTCTTAAGTATTTCGTCATCTCTTTCTTCATGCCTGGCCAAAATAATTTTTCCTTAATGATGTTATCATATTTTGGTATCGAGGATGTCCTGCATATGGTTTCTTGTGATATTCATACAATATCATTTGTTTTATCAAACTCACATTAGGAATATACAATCTATCTCAATAGGTTAGTAGTTTTTTGACATTTTCAGCATATCCCGGAACTCCCATTTTCTATAATTTATGTTAAATTTCAAAATATTTAGGGTCTTGTTGCATTGTATTTTTGATATATTCCACAAGATATGTACTAACACTGTTAACATATATCCCCATCAAATCATGGGCATGTCTACTTAGAGCATCAATGATTTCGTTTTATTTTCCTTTTATGTGTTTTATATCAAATTCAAACACACTGAGGAGAGCTGGCTACCTTGCTTGTCTAGCGTTTAGATCATGTTGGCTAAAGAAAGCTTTCAGACTCATGTGATATGTCACCAAAGCAAACTTTTTCACTAATAGATAGTGCCTCCACATTTTTAGAGCATGCATCACTATTGCCAGCTCTAGATCATACACAACATAATTACTTTCGTGTGGTTTAAACATCATAGGATCATAGGGTACTACTACATTTTCCCACATCAACACTCCCCCAAGGCCTTCCAAACATGCATCAATACAAACAATGAATTCCTTATTTGGGTTTGCAATTTTTAGTAAGGAGGCTATTATCAGAAGTTGTTTTAGCTTAACAAAACTTTCTTGGCATTTGGTTGTCCACTCAGACTTTATTCCCTTTTTCTGTAAGGAAGTAATAAGATAAGGCAAGTTTGAAAATCCCTTTATAAACCTTCGATAATATCCTATGATCCCCATAAATGAGTGAATTGTTGACACATCCTTAGGTATAAGCCAATTAATAATAGCCGAAATGATGTGACCTAAATATTTTATTATGTCTTTGTAAAACTCACATTTGTTGGGTTTGGCACATAGTTGATGTTCTCTTAAAGTTTGTAACACTAATTTTAGATGGTCCTTGTGTTCTTATTCATTTTAGAATACACTAGAATGTCATTTATGAATACTAGCACAAACCTATCAAGATATTTGTGGAGTACACTATTCATTAAACACATGAAGGTTGCTGGAACATTACTAAGACCAAAGGGTAACACTACAAACTCATAATGACCATATCTGGTTCTAAAAGTTGCCTTATGAATATCTTCATCTTTTATTCACAGTTGAAGATAGCTAGTCCTTAAATCATTTTTTAAAATATAGTTACTCCCCTCACTTGATCGAAGAGATCATCAATTCAGGGCAACGGGTATTTAATTTTGTCATTTAGCTTATTCATTGACGATAATCGATGCACATTTGAAATGTTCCATCCTTTTTCACCACAAATAGTATCTTGGCCCCCCATGGTGGGACACAGGGTATGATGTAACCTTTGGCTAGTATTTCCTATAACTACATTTTTAGTTCTAGTAACTTTGGTATGCTCATTCAGTAAGGAGCTCTAGACATGGGGTGGCACCTAGTACTAAAGCAATGGAGAAATCTATGTCTCTAAGAGGGGGTAAACTTGAAATTTCCTTTAGAAAAACATCTTGGAATTCACTGATGACTCGTAAGGTATATAAATTTTCCTTTCCTATTAGTTGTTTAATTGTTTCCACCTGCACCATGTATACCTGGCATCATTTCCTTGTGCTCCTTTTCAGTTGTAAAGTTGAAATTTTTTGAACTGGAATTAGTTTTGGTTTAACTCTAATGAACCGAGTTTTCCCATTTTGACCCATACAAGTTATTTTCTTCTCCAAATAGTTTATAACAACTCCCTATCTCTCAAATCAGTCCATTCCTATTAGTAAATCATGTGATCCTAAAGGAATAATATTTAAAACTACCTTTGTGA
>APFE031501420.1:4023-15289 GCA_000404065.3 Pinus taeda
CTTAGATCACCCAACACTATGAATGTACACCAGAAAACCAACAACACTTCTCTATAAGATACAAAATTCCAGCCTCTGGATCTCTGTGATGAGGGATCTGTTATCACTCAGGTTGTTCCCTGCTTCCTAAAGGGAATACGGCCGAGGTAACCATCGACCAATCTTGTAGTTACAGGTTCTAGCCTACCTGTAACCAGAGAGGGCTCTCTCTTTATAGTTTAGCTTTGTTTTGATGAGTGTTTTAGACTAGTTATGATGCACTGTTAGTTTGAATTTGGTGGGTTGGTGAATTCTTTTAGAACTGAAGTATAGATTTACATGAGAGTTTGTTCCATTGAGCAATGGAGTTGAGATATTTTTGCTTTTGAAAGTGGATCTGTGAAGACAAAGTGTTGCTGCAGAGCAAGTTAGGCATGTGTGAAAAAATATATCAGATTTGTTGGTGAAAATGGGGATTTAGTGAGTGAAAGGCAGTGAAGAATCTTTCACTATGCTAATGAAGAAACATGAAAGTAATGCTTAAGAGCAGTTAAAAATTCTTAAACAGTATTCACCATGTTAGGATAAGTTTAGACATGAGCAATTAAGAATTCATATCTATGGCTAATCCAGCAGAAAATATATTTAGAAACAGAGATTGAGCATAGGGTGTTTGGAATAAATCCTAGGCTATTCTTTTTCTCTACTTACTAAGATTATGAAAACACAAAAGTTATGGAACAAACAGGAAACACATACACAGTTAAGAGAAACTTATTGATTCAGCAAATGACAGGAATTCTGCAACAACACAGAGCTTTACATATCCATCTTCAGACAGCATTGGAACTAGCAATCTCCATCAGCAATTTTTATTATCAAAAAGTCTTCAGTATACAACAGAGCTCTTCAGGAAGAATTGTATTACAACCAACCCTCAATGCGTTATCTGAGGGGATATATATACAAAAATAGGGTATAAAATATCTTAGTGGAGAGTTATGGTGCAATAAATTGCACCACCAACTCTCTTACAAAAAGTAAATGACAACATAAATATAACTTTAAATGCTGAGGTAGCCGACATTCCTATGTCAGACAGATTTGACTTTTTGGCTGTGGAAAGTAGGCCGTAGCAGTGCTTTCAATACTGCGTTAATTTTGGCCTGCTATTTGGGTGGATTGCTGAGTATGCTGCTTGTTGTACCTGTATGCTAACCTGCCTGCTGACCTGTCTGCTGACCTGTATGCTGATCTTTCTCCTGACCTGTATGCTGATCTTTCTCCAAAAAAGGCAAAAAGCAAAGTGGAATTATCTAGGCAAAATCTCCATCATTGCTTGCCACCAATCAGTTGGGGGTAGCTGATGCCCCCTCATTTTAACCACTGTCTCATCTGCCTCTGTATGTCTATAAAAGTTAGGAGGGACTTCAAACAGATGATTTATTTCGTGTTCAATAAAGAACAGATTCTCCAGCTTGTCATAGAGGGATTGCCTAGAGGGAGGCCCTCATTCTTCTGTGGAGCTGCTGGATGCTGTGATCTGGTTTTCAACAGAATTGTTGATCCTTATCATATGCTGATTATATGACAGCAACTGTCCTGTGTCAGTCACTAGGCTGGCAGTCCTTTGTCTTGTAAAATAGCCATTTTAGCTCTGAATTCATCTATCTCAAACTTCATCTCCTGACATTTCCTCTCCAGTGTCTGAGTAAAATTCCTTAATGTCAGTACCTTCTTGGCTATGAGGATTGTATCTGTTCTGCTGGCTATTTGTAGAGCAGCCAATTCTTCTCTAGTGCGGTTATCGAGAAAGTGAATCATTTTGGTGGCCTGCTCAGGCATTAATCCCAGGGCTATCCTGGCTCTCTGAATCTCTACATGAGCTATTTCTATTAGCTCCACCTGTTCAAAAATTGTCTGAATGGACCTCCATTGGTCCTGTATAGATTGGCCAATTTTGGCCCAAATTATCTTCTTTATTTCTGCTAGGGTTTTACCTAGCATCAACTCTTTTTCTAGAGTTTTCACTTTGGCCTCCAAGGCCTTTATTTCTCTTTGTTTTCCTGCCACAGTCATCTTTTATTTGTCATAACTGGCCTCCAGCTTGGCCAGTTTTTCCTTGGCAATATTTATTTCTGTGACTTGATTTTCTAGCTCTTTAACAGTTGTCATAATTTCCTCCATGCCCATGTTGGATTCTGCTGCTGCTGTGGCTTCTACTCTTGCTACAGTCACTGATGCAGTTGTAGTAGGTGCTAAAGCAGTAGGAGGGGCTGCTGTTACTTGTGCTGGAGGGGCAGGTTCAAGGTTTGTTGAGGTTTGAGGGGGCTGGAGGCTGATTCCCCTTGTTTTGTCCTGTATAGCTTTCTCCAACTCTGCCTCCATTTGCAGTATCCTTTGGTTCATGACAAGGAGCAGGTCCATAGCGTTATCCACCTGTTTTTCTTGTGCAAGCTCTACTGTGTCAGGATGGATGGTAGGAGGCAATTTTTCCTATTTCCTCAATGCAGCTATATCATCCTCCTTTTTCTTCATAAGGGCTCTAACACCCTTTGGATCTTTTGGGTCATGTCCCAAATCAATAATTATGTCCTCCAAAGTCTTTATTCTGTTGTCTTTCATGGAGGAGGACAGCCTTTCCAAATCAAGCTGTCTGTTTGTATTCTTTAGAGATTCTTTTAGCTGATGAGCGAGCATTGCCCTGTCAGCAAGTGTTGCATACACCATCTCCCCAGTTTGTTTGTGCAGCTCAATTTGATCCATGGGGTGTATGTCTTTAGCAAAGACCTCTAGATTTGTCCTGTAATAATCTGTTGTGGTCTTTGGGTGTGGGACTTTGGGCTTTAGATGAGTGAAGATCACCTTTTCTTCCTTTAGATCAAAGGCAGCCATCAATCTTTGCTTTTTGGCTGGGGTTGTATTCAGGAATTGCTCATAGAGCTGCACCCTTAGCAATTCATTTTGTGCCTTGATCTCTTTGAAGCCCTCTTTAACTATGGCTGGTTTTTTGCCCTGTTGTCTGGAGGAGGACACCTCCACAGTATGCTATTGAGCCTGTTCTAGCTGAAATGAGCTAGTGGCAGTCTGTTGGCTCATCTGTCTTTATTTGCTTTGTCTTTCTGCCAGCTCTTCACTTATGTCTCCTTCTTCTGCTTCAGGGTCTACCCTCGGCCTCTTGGCCTCTGGTTGTTGTGATGACCCTGTTGGAGGTGTGATTTCTTCTTGTCTCTCTTTTTCCCTCTCTCATCATTGAGAGGGGTCTGCAAAACTGGGTTTTGAGTTTGTTCAGTTTGCAGGGGAGGGGCCTGTCCTGATTGCTGGTCCTTTGAAGTACTAGGCTGCCCTGTTTTTACCTCCTGTTGTTCATCCATCTTCTCCTTGCCTTTTGTTGTGGTTATTGTTGCTGGAGCCTGCTGGATGTCTTGTGTACCTGGGGCAGTACAGGTACCTTCTCCTTCTTGGACTAGTTGCTTGAAGACCTGTTGACAAGAGTCTAAGTCAAGAGTTTTTTCCAAGTCCCTTACATTCTGCTCCATTATTTCTTCCTGAGTCAATTCCTCTACTATTGATTCAGGCACCCATTCATCTTGATTAGCACAATGTTGTACTTGAGGCAGTGGGGCATGTTTATAGGCTAGCAGCCTATATTTAACCCCCCTGGCACTGATGAAACCTTCAGGGTCATAAGGGACCCACCAGAAGCTTCTCTTAAGTTTGAGCTATTGTCCTAGTATTTGGTCATCTTCTTGCCAACCATCTTTTTTGTTCATGGTAAATGGGCCTAAGTGGTCCCTGAACTTCAGGTTGGCTTTCTTCTTCGCACTGTGGAAGTGTGTTAGGTTGAAGTTTATAAGCTGTCTATAGTACTCCAGGGAAAATAGCCTCATAGGGACATACTTTGGGAGCCTGTAGGGACAGAGCTCACAACCATAAATTCTTATTACAGTGTGGTTCTGGTACAAGTACCAATCACCAATTTTGTAGCTTTTGGATAGCTGCAATATTTTCTGCATATCCTTGGACAATCTGATAGGAGGAGTCCTCCTTAAGAGGCATGTGACTGGATACACAAACTGATCAATGAATTCACAGTATGAGTAAGGGGAATTATGTACTTGGTGGAAGACTGAAGACCAAAAGATCACAGACCTTCTCTCACCCTGTGAGTCTAGCTTCTTGATTGAGCACTGGAAGCAATCTGTCTAGTAGTACAAGAATAAGTGATAGATGTATGAGGAATATTTGAATATTGCCTCCCTGTCTAGCCTTGTCAATTGATCATGTATCTTATTGGAAATGTACTTGGCATAATTGTACTTCATAGCAGGGGGCTTCATAAGGCTGTATGCAGAGAGCATGACCAGCACAGTTAGATCAACATGTTTGTTTGTGGTGAACCCCAACACAGAGGTCAGCATATCTACCAGTAGCTTGCCAACCTCATTGAAATCTGCATAGGAGAAAGGAGGTGGCCCAGAAGGTTGGAAGTCTGCCTTCATGAATTTTTTGGCTATGGGAGCAATGTCTATGCTAGAGAGTTTGGAGCCCTCATCTAGCAAATAGTTCATGGAGAAGGGGTATAGCAACTGGGTCTGTTTGTAGTTGAGCATCTAGTTGATGGAGTCTGGAGTTAAATAGAAGAGGATGCTCCCAGATCGATACTTCACAGCCCTGAGTTTCTGGTCATATTTCTCTGCACATAGGTGGATGATTTCAGGGAAAATGTTGACAGAAGGCAGGAAGTAGGTGGGTAGATTAGATTGCCACACCCCATACAGGTCACTGTTGTCCAAGTGACTGTTTCTTAATTGGCAATATGTCTGCAAATGGTTTCTCTCTGCCACAAAGTTTGTGATGAGGGCATCACTGTCCACCAGTGGTATAGCTTCTAGCTCTCTGTTAGGTGGATTTATAGGAAATACATCCAGAGAAGCTGGAGTGATCATTGTCTTGCTTTTGCTAGTGGTTTACTGTGTTTCAAGCTTGATGTGAATGCTGAGGAATGGCTTACTGGTCTCTGTTTGCAGTGAGCAGTTTGGCAGTGCAGGGAGGCTGTCACAGGCTTAATCAATCTGTGGGGCACTCTGTTTTGAGGAACCAGAGTGTTTTTGAGCTGGTTAGCTGGTTATTTGCAGAGAATTGCTTTAGCAGAGGTGAGGGAAATGTCAATTCAGTTCTTCTAGCCTATGGCTTGGCTTTTTTAGTTGTTTCTTGTGAAAAACTGGTAAATTTCACCGTGGGTCACGGGTTTCCTTGAGACTTCCGTCGTACAGGGGTTTCAGAGGTTTCTTAGGTAGATTTTAGAGGTGAATTTCAACAATGTGGGTCCTTTAACTGAGTTGCTTAAGCAGGAAAATAGGATTATACGGAGAACAGTGGACAAGAGAGGGTGCTTGCGGCAAAATACATGGTTTTAATGGCATATGAGGCCTTTGCACCGGTCGAGGTTGAATTTCGGCAGCAACTTTGATGGATTACTTTTGCTTTTTGACCATTGGAGGTTGAGTTTCGCTTTCAGAGGAGCTCCAGGCGTTTGTAGAAAATAATGCAAAATAACGGTTTTTTACGCCTTTTTATGCATTTTTGGCATATTGGCACCTTTTTGTGATGACATCATGCTGACGTCATCATTGGCCCGGGTACGGATAGGTGACGTGGCAGGTGATGTGGGTGCCCAAGTGGCACTGACACGGTGGCATAGTGGACAGGGTGACGTGGTAGCCAGGGGTGACGTCAAAGCGGGGTGACGTCACGCTGACGGGGGCGTGACGTCAGCGTGGAGGGTAGGGCGGTAAGCGGTCTCCCCGGCAGGCTCTTAGGCGATAAGCGGTTTGGAGGGTGGGGGCAGCGAACAACCTGGGAGCCTGACACGTGGCAGGGGTACGGCGGCAATACCGCCCATCCCCCGGACGCAAAAGGTCGGGCAGTTCTGTCGGAGGATCGACCGCCCACCGTAGGATGGGTGGGGCGGAAGATCTGACGGTGGGCGGCGATTGTGATATGCCTCCACGTTAATAGTGGGGGACCCACCCAATATATTAAAATGTGTTTAATAAATCGGGCGTGGGGTGGGTTTAGAACCTTAGGTTTATGGGTTTTCGGGGTTTCAAACGCGCATTTTATTTAAAAGCTTTTTTATTCAAAAAACTTTATAATAAACGAGTTTATGGCGGAGGAAAGGGGGAAAAGGGTAAACGATGGCGGGGAAATTGCTTTCTTTGCCTTTTGACTATAGTTTGCTAACCCCATAGTTTTTTGGATGATTTGAGGGCTAATACTAACCCTTGAGGGGTTAATATTTCTCAAGGAAGGGATATTTAGCTATAGTGCTAAGGGGAGGGTATTTATAGATGTTCTTGGGAGTTTTTTATTGGATTGTAATAGATTAAGGGGAAGGGCGGAGTTAGGGAGCTAGATAATATGTTAGTGATTAATATGGTTTGTGAGGTGAATGAAGGGGTAAAGCCAAGTTTTAATAAGTGAAACTTTAACTTAGGATTTTGAGGATAAATGAAATGATGGAAAAATATGTTTTACACAAAAATGTGGCTTCTTTTCATGTTTGAACTCCATGGCTTGACCAAGTAATTTGTGATGCAGTGAAGTGGAACTGGACACCTGAGCAGATCTCAAGGTCCTTGGGAGTGTTAGTAAAATGAAGTTTGGGGGAAAATGGGGAAGTTAGACATGCTTCCAATGCTTGTCCTCCACTCTTTGCCTTTGAGGCCAATACCCTGAGTGGCATAAGTTTTTGTACTTAATAGGCCAATTGGTGATGGCTCTCCATTTCTGCAACCTTGCACTACTTACCCATCCTAGTAATCCTAACATTTTTTCTTCACTAAAGTGGGTGCACTTGAATTAGCAGACCCTGATTTTCCTCTTTTTCTTTTGACTGCCCTCCTATCCAAAACCTACCCTTATTTCTTCCAAGGCCCCAGATTAAGCAGTTGGGCACCTTTATTTCTCTACCTAGCTAGTCATCTGCCAAGCTTGAGCTGTTTGGTCAGGGAACATTCTCTATTATGCAGCAAGCAATTTAACTATGGCATGGTCCTGTTTAGATTGTTTAGCCATCCATCAAGTGTGATTAGTAGCAGTACTTGGATAACATGACACTGCCAAATGAGCTTAGTAGTGGAATTTTGACTGGCCAATTTCCTGGTCTTTAGTTTGGGGTTCATTTTCACTTTTCTCTTGACCACTTGATTTTCTTGCCCTTTGATTATTCTTTTAAGGCATACCCTCTTTTCATTTTTTAATTTTTGTAGTATGTACACAAAATATGGAACCTTTGCAGCCTGCAATGATGAACATATTTAGCCCTTCCACTGTCAATCATGAAAGATGAAACCTATTGGTATAGGAACATAACAGTGGCTCCACTTGGGGATGGCTTTACCTGGTGGAAAGCCAAGAACAACAGGTCAGATAGCCTTGTTTTCTTCGTGTCTCTGTAGTGAATTTTCTCTAGTACTGCCACCCTTGATCTGCAATTAGTGAGATGGTATGCAGTGCTTCATGACGTCTTTTAGGACAACAACAAATATTTCATGACTTACTAGCCTGTATTATTGCCCATCATTGGTTTTCTATTTTGAAGACCATGCTCACTTCTGTTCATCTGAGCTTTCTCCAGCATCTATGTCAGCTTGATGTGGTTTTGCTGATCTTTCTTCAAAATCTGTTGTAGTTGTTCTTCTATATATCTACTGAAAAAAGGAAAAAGTACTTGAAAGTATAGACATTTATGCACAATATGGGGCATGTTATGCTTATGTATCATGGTAGTGCTTGAGCATTCTCCCATTCACTGGGCCTTCATCATTGTTTGACTCATCTAGACTCTTGAGGAAGAAAGTATTGTTACCTTGCACAGCTTGAATTATGAATGGCCCTTTCCACAGAAAGTCAAACTTGCCATGCTTTCCTTTGTCTTCCCTCCTAGAGTCCCATTTCAGTACTTTGTTACCTATGAAAAAGTCCTCATCCTTTGTTCTTTTGTCAAACACCCTTCTGAGCTTTTCCTATAGAACTTAGGTCCTATGATACACTTCTTCCCTTGTTTGTTGTAAGTGGATTGTCTGATTGATCCTTCTCTAGATATCATTTGGTTCAGCCTGTATTTCTTGCAGTAATTTGATCACAGGGATCCCAAGGGAGGATGGGAACACAGCTTCCAGGCCATATACCAATTCATATGGGCTAGTACCAATAGATCTTTTTGTGGTTAATCTATCTGTCCATAGTGCATTTACCAACTTTTTATGCCAATTCTTTTTGTTCTCCTACAAGACCTTTTTAATAATGTTGATCAGGTTTTTATTGGAGGACTCAGCTAGGCCGTTGCCTTCAGGGTAATAGGCTGTTGAGTGACCTAGGGTGATATGATATTTGTGACAGAAGCTGATCATTTTCTTGGATTTAAAGGCAGCTGCATTATCTGTTATGATTTTCTCTGGGAAGCCAAATCTGGACAAGATATTGGTTTCCAGGAACTATATGATAATTGAATCATTTGCTTGTCTACAAGGTATAGCCTTTATCCACTTGGTGAAGTAATCAGTAGTTGTCAAGATCCATCTATGCTGGCCTGAGGATGAAGGGTGTATTTCTCCAATGAAATCTAAACCCCATTGTTGAAATGGTTTCTCAGTTGAAATAGGCCTGAGGGGTAAGGGAAGCAACTTCTTCTTCCCTTCAAAGATCTGACATTTATGACATGACATTACAAACTTTTTTGCATCAGTAAATAGGGAGGGCCAATAAAATCCAGCCCTTAGGATTTTCTCAGCTGTGGATTTCCAGTATAAGTGCCCTCCACAGTCTCCTGCATGAAATTCTCTGAGGACCTTATCAGCTTCATCTAAAGTCAGGCAGTTGAGTAGGACACCTTCATGATTTTTCCAAAATAACACATTGTTTATGATACAAAACTTTGCAGCCTTCAGTTTTAGAAATCTGTTCTTGGTTCTGGATAACCCTAGAGGAGCTTGCAGGTTTAATAATACAAAACGTATGTCAGCATACCAAGGTGATTCTAGAAAGGCTTGATTGATCTTTGGAGTCACCATCTCCTGTTGGTTATCCAGTTCATTTATGTCAAGGGCTTCAAAGTTAGTCTCGGACATTAGCTTGGCTAGTCCTTGTCCTTTTATAAGCTTTGTTGGTTTGATTTCTATGTCATATTCCAGAATATTGGCAATCTATTTGCCCCTCTTTCCTTCCATTCCTTCTTGGGTTAAGATATCTTTGACTACTGCATTGGGCACATATGCAATTATGTGAGAGTACAGAATGTAAACTCTGAAATCCTTGATGGCTTTTACCAGGGAATATGCTTGTTTTTCCATGATTTTGTACTTGAGTGGGGCATCCCTGAGGGCTCTACTAAAAAAGGCAATAGGTTTTTCACATCCCAAGTCATCCTTTTGCAGTAGGAAAACAGTAATTGTGTTTTTAGAGGCAAAAGAGAAGATTATAAAGTCTCTATCAAAACTAGGGCTTGTAAGCACAAGAGTTTTTGTCAGGGCTATCTTGATTTCTTCAAAGGCTTGTTTAGCCTCAATTGTCCATTTGACTTTGGCATCTTTCTTGAGCATATTGTTCAACAATCTTATCAGCTCAGCCAGGTTGGGGATGAATCTTCTTAGGAAATTAATCTTCCCCAAAAAGGCTTGTAACTCCTTGATGTTTCTTGGATGGGGGACTTGTAGGATAGCCTGAATCCTATCAGGGTCAATTCTTATGCCATCTTTTGAAATTATGTGACCGAGGAGTTTGCCTTCTTCCAGGCCAAATAGCGATTTATTTGGGTTTAAAGAAATGCCATACTTTCTGCAAATTATGAACACTTGTCTGAGGTGTTTTAAATGCTCCTAGTCTGTTTTTTAGAAGGCTGTTAGATCATCAAGGTAGATGACTAAGAAATCATGGATTTCTTTGGAAAAGGCTATATCCATTGCCCTTTGAAATGTGGCTCCAACATTCTTGAGTCCAAAAGGCATTTTGACATATTTGAAAGTTCCCCAAGGTGTGGTGAAGGCAGTTTTATCTTGGTCGTCTGGGTGGACTAAGATTTGGTTGAATCCTGAGAAGCCATCCAGTATTGAAATCCTTGAGGCTCCCACTACCCTTTGCAAGATGTGGTCCATTTTTGGCAAGGGGTAGTGGTCTTTGAGAGAGACTTTGTTTAAATTCCTCAGATCCAGACAGAGTCTTATCTCCCCTGTTTTCTTTCTTGTTGGTACAAGGTTAGAAATCCATTCAGAAAACCTTATGGGAGCAATTGTCCCAGCTTCATACATTCGTTTTACTTCCTTCTCTATTAAGGGAAGAAGTACTGGATTGACTCTTCTCAGCTTCTGTTTAAACGGTTTTTGGTTTTCTTTCAAGGGTATTGTGTGCTGGATTACTATAGTATCATAGGACTTAAGGTCCTCATAGCTCCAGGAAAATACATCCTGAAACTCTTTGAAAAACTTGATATATTCTGGCTTCTTATCAGGGGGTAGGGTTCTAGAGAGTTTGATCATTTTGGGATTTTCAGTGGTCCCAATGTTACACTCCTCTATTTCTACATTAATGGGTTGCATATTTGGTTTTTTAGAAAGATCATTTTAATCAAAGATGTCTTCTAAAGGAGCAAGACCTGTAGGCAAGAAATTGTCCTTTAACTGAATTACTTCTGTTTCTTCCTCATTAATTTCATCCAGATCCGCTATCTTTAGCTTCTGAAAATTGGCAGGGTCAAAGGTAGTAGGATATAATATCCTATCTGATGTTTCAGATGATATACTGGTGTTTAATTCATCCTTTTGGTTTTGATCCTCCTTAATGCTTGTGTCAATGTTTAAGTTTGAGAATTCTTCCTTCATGGTTAAAAAATTATTTATCTGAGTATCATTCTCAAATACTTGCCAATTATTTACATTTTCAGGAACAGAGGGCCTGTGTTTGATTTCAGCAGTGAATTGGTGGTTAGGCCCAAAAGGAAGCTTACAGGTACTTGCAAAGGTTCCCAGACTGTGGGCATGCAAGTTGTGGTTCCTAGGTATTTTGGTGAGCTGATATTCTAGGAAGTAGTTGAGCAAGTCCGTTATAGCCAACCTATAAGACCTCAGCCTGGGATCATTTGTAACAAAGTTTCCCTTTATCTGTTGGATAATGAGGTTTGAATCCCCCAATATGGAGACTTTGGTTACTCCTAGATTCTTTATCAGTTTGAGACCTAGTAGGAGGGCTTCATATTCTGCCATGTTATTTGTGCATCTAAAGTTAAGCC